>JABUQX010108606.1:17500-20000 GCA_015478945.1 Trachelipus rathkii | reverse complement strand
TTGTCGGTAATATTGTATCTCTTTCATCTCAGATTTCAAATTAAAATAATTTTAATTAAAGTCAAAATTTTGTAAAATTTTAAAATCATGAGGAAAATTGAATTTTTTTTTCTTTTTACAAGTTATTGTTACTTCGAACTATTGGGTTGGCCGTGCACCTGAATTTTCAGCACCGCACCTCTACGTAGCAATGAGCATCGCGTACTGCACCGCACCACTCCAGAACACTTGAACTATGTCCCGCATTATATCGCACCGCACGGCATATAAAATGACCGCGATATATATATATATATATATATATATATATATATATATATATATATATATATATATATATATATATATATATATATATATATATATATATATATATATATATATATATCTTCTTTCTTTCTTCATCTTCCTTTTTTTCCCCAAGACTGGGAGTAAGGTGCGTGACATGCATCGGAAAGAAAACAGTAGAATATGACAAGGATCGAAAAGCCTTATACCGCTCCCTCTGGCTGGTAGTGTAAGTAAGAACTCGTCGCAGTGAGAAAATCCTAGAACTTCACGGGACCGCGGCGGATCCTCACTATGGTAAATCGTCAAGTGGGTTCATCCTGTTTAGGTGGGCCACAACCACCCGGCACGCTGCCATTCTCTCCTATCGCCACCTTTCTTCTCGCCTCACCCATTTCACATTTCCCTCATCCAAGCGTTCGCGCGACAATCGCGCTGGGGTCTCCCAGCCCGTTCGGGACAACATGCTCACCACCGCCATTCTGGCTTGACATATGGTTCATCCTTTCCACATGGCCGGACATATAAACGGCGCTGTTCCCATTCTCTCGTTTGCGCAGCTTGCACCGCATGGCAGCTCTGTGGGACTGGTACCGCCAGAACATGTTATTTCTCACCTTGCGCTCCTAAGTTGTCCATCCCAAACACATTGAACTTTAAGATCTATATACTTCTTATTCAGACCATAGTCTCACTACTTATACATTAACCCGGGTAACAACATACCCTCATGCAAGACCAGCGCACTCCAGACTTAGTCCTTTACATTCACCAATGATTCACACCAGCCAACTTCCTGCCATTCACAGCTTTTTCCTACTACACTCTGCATCATCCGTTCCCATCTCATCCAACACATTCCCTAATATTTATGCTCAGACACTTGTTCCAGCTACTCACCATCTAACATATCTTCACACGAGGACTGTCCATACTCACAACCATAACCTTACTCTTATCTACGCTTGCCAGGCCCTCCGCTTTTACGCCACCAAATCTCCACCAATCTTCTCCGACTCTCTTCAGATTCATACAAAGAACCAGTAATGCATATAATGGTGGTGCACCCATCCGCTCATCTCCATTCTCCATCATTCCTTCCACCACCCTTCCACTAATCCACTGGCCTATTTATTCCATTCCTTCATTCCATTCAAACCTACCATATATCCACTAACACCTATAGATCTTCATACAGATATTTCAAATCCATAAAATAAATACTAATTTATTCTTTTTCTTCATTTTCTCATTCATTTGTTTCAATGTAAAGATTTGTCCACATCCTCTACCACCTCCTAATCCTTTTGATTTCTTCCTCCAATCAATTGTGGTCACTAATTTGCCTCTTTCAAATAAAATACAACATATATCTTCCCTACAACACTCAATAAACTTATTCCCTATAGTTCTACAGGACACACTTATCTCCCTGCCTTATGTAAAAGGTTTTATTGCCTACTCTCCTTATATATATATATATATATATATATATAATAAATACGCGCATATATATATATATATATATATATATGTATATATATATATACTCATATATATATATATATATATACTAGAGATTGAACAAATTACGATTATCACTATTTGCGGATTTGCGGACGCGTATAGAATACTACAACAGTTGGGATGCGGACCAACTGATAGTTTTAGATATTAAGAGTAGCGTCGCAGGGATCTTATATTTCAAGTTATTTAAAAATATTTGGTAAAATATATCATTTAGCAATTAATCATCGCTAGTATTGCGATGAGGCGCTATTTAGGGATATCAATGTACACAACTTGATGTTATTGATGTACAATGATGTGTGTGTACACAAAATTGATCCTTCTCACTGATCCAAGAAGAGAAGTAGGCCAAAGATCGACTGGCATTCTCCAAAGATCTGGAGTAACTGATTTGGAAACCTCACATATTCCGGTTGTCTTAATGTTCCTGGTATACATTTTGACTAAGCTTCACCTCTGAGTCATTCCATGTCAATATCACATCTTTCCTCTTGGTAAATGTAGCGACACAGTCTTATTTTAATGTTTTCTCTCCAATAGCTCCCATCGTAACCTAAGCGTACCTTCTGGCCCTTTGATAGGCAGATTGGAGGGTTTTTACGTGCTGCTCTAACAATCCCTACCACCCAGGTTTCCCTGTCCATAACCATAACTTTCTATCTTCCGATGGTCGCCCTGTTTC
>JABUQX010108606.1:0-10000 GCA_015478945.1 Trachelipus rathkii | reverse complement strand
TAAAAAAAAAAAGTATAAATTTTTTATTTGGCATTTATCCAATACATTATATTTCATACCGCTGATTCTCAAATTAATGTTATCAGTATTTTTCATTATATTGTACGCTAACTAACTTAAGTTTTCGAGTAATATCTGACGGGTAAGCTTCTTAGGTATTTGGTACCTATATATATATATGATATATATAATATAATATATTATATATAATATATATATTATATATTATTAGAGGATGTGACACTTATTATTAAGTTAGATTTAAATTATTGGTTTATCACGATACCGTATAATATTCGAACAGTATTTCAGATTGTGATCCGATACCGTTGAAGAATCGTAATGATAGGACAATACATGGAAACTTTTCTCAGTTATATCCTCCAAAAATTTATAACACTATTAGATAACCACTATAAGAAAAGATCCATTATAGAATTCAAGAAATAGTAGGGAGTGTAAGGATATATATAAGTAATGGCTTAGATAACATCAATATTGATAAATTTAGCTACCTAACATACTTATCTATCACGATAAAAATATATTATTTATATATTATTTAGTTATTGTTAAATATTTAATTATCAATATATATATTAATAATATATATTAATTTATAAAATATACAGAAAATTTATATAGATCATATAATAAGTATTTTCACACAACTACAACATCCTCTTTGAAAAAAAAAAAATATTTATTTAATTTTTATAGTGTTTTTAAATCTTTTTATTTTTAACTTCCAATTATCCCGAGATATCACAACAAAGGAAACTGCTCTTACTATCAAATATTAGCATTTAAAAATACTCACCAAATATAATTATAGGCCTCAGTAAATATTTTGTAATTAATTATATGCCACGAAGAAAGCAGAAACATTCGGAGGAGAAGATAAATGAGTATAGTAATATAATATAATTTTTATTAATATTATTAATTATTATATAAAATATTATTTTTATATTAAATATAATATATTTAATATATATAATTTAATAAATAAATATAGTTAAATATATTATATATATTAATAATATATATATAAATAAAAAATAATAAATTTTTTTTAATACGGTATATAGTGAACTTGCTTTTAAAGAAGTTAACTTTATTAATATTATATATCGATTTAAAGACTCATGTAATATATCATTTTTTTCTAATTTATATCAAGGCAAATAGAATTTTAACCAAAAAACATTTTTTTAATTAAGGATAATATCACCAAGATTAAATAGCAAAGTAATTAGGTAAAGTAATATATAATAGTCAGGGTCTCTCTCACGGCCTATCAGCTTAGGGTAACTCGAACGTGTAGGGACCGAGAAGTCACCCCCTCTTGTACCATCCGTATCGGCTTCAATAGTACCTCCTATTAATAAACAAAAAATATAATAAAAAATTAAATAGTTAAAAAATTAAAATATCAGTTTTTTTTGCAACTTCTATCTAATGTATATGCATGTACTTTCTATGTTTGAGTTTAGCTAACACGTACACTGCAGTGGTTATCAACTGACGTATACATTCTCGCGAATTTCTCATGATCATATGTCTTTTATATATGCTTCCTTTTAAAGGTGTATTATATAATAGGGCTATATTTATTATATAAATTATATATATATATTAAAATATAATATATTAATTATATATATTATATATATAATATATATATATATATTATAATAATATTATATATATATATATATAATATAATATATTATTTATATATATTATATATATATATATAATATATATATATATATATATATATATATATATAATATATATATATATATATATATAGGAACCGTTATGTTTAACGACTCCGTCAGTTTTGATTTTTTTTTTTTTTTTTTTTTTTTAATATATGTCTAAGTATATGATCCTAAACAACGGATATTTAAAGTGGATAACGGAACATGATCAAAAGTATATAGGACCTGTTACGTTTACGGACTCCATCATTTTTTTTTTTTTTTTTTTTTTTTTTTTTTTTTTTTTTTTTTTTTTTAAAATATAGTTGCTAGTAGATGATACTAACAATGAATATAAGTGCTAATGGACATGTCATCCACGTAAATGAATTTTTATAAATTTTTTAAAAAATCATATTTATATTAAATATTTTTCCAAAAAGTGAAATATATTTTCCGATAATTACGTATATATTTTTACATGATTATGCTCATATTTATTTATAATTAACGAATACCCAGCTAGGTATAGCTTTAGGCGTAGGTTAGGTTAATTTACGTAACTAACCAACCTAACCCTATAGTTTTCGTTGAATTAAAAAAAAAACTATAAAACGTCATAGCTAACATATATACGTAATTAACCGAAAATATTTCATTTTTGAATAAATATTTAATATAAATATGATTTTTAAAATATAATTTAAAGTATTTCAAACTTTTGAATCATGTCTGTTACACACTTAAATTCAATTATCATATAGCCTACTAGCAATTATAGTGGAAAAAAAAAAAAAAATAAGATGAAAAATGATTGGACTGGCTAACGGTCTGGACTTTACTAGTATAGTATATAAAAAAAACAAATATGTGTGTGTATTTCACAAGTAAGCTAGTATGAGGACTTACGAAACACATCTTGGTAATGGAGTAAACACTCCAATCTATATGGAGAAATTTTAATTCTTCAAAAGAAGAAATAACCATTCCCTTAATTTTTTGAAACATATTTTGAAACCTTCCATTATTTGAAACATATCAAACTTTATTACCAAAGCTATTAATAATTTTTTTCTAAGTTAGTAGTTAATCAAAACTGATATTGATACACTGTTGTTAATGGTATTTAGCAGATGAAATACATTCTGTAAATACTAGCAATTTGGTGATGACTATAAGAATTATTAGGCGATAAAATATATTCATAAGATAGGTTGATGTTAAGAACCTCAAAAGTTTATAGTACTAATGGATATAGATAGATATTATTATTTATTATTATATTATTAATTATTTATATTATTAATTATTATAAATATATATTATTAATTTATATTAATTTATTTAATTATTTTCGTAGTAGACTCAACTTCCAAATTTTCTAAACTCTACCTTCTAAAAATTATAATGATTACATATATGCAAGTATACCTAATTATATTATGGGCAGCCAGCCTGTCAGGTCGTGTTACTCTGCCTTAAAAATGGTAGTATTCTCTCCGTAGAAGCTCATTATTCTGTTCAAAAAAAACTCATAAATATTTCAAACTCCCAAAATAAAAATTCCTTACGAATGGTATCCCCAGCTGGAAGCCTAAATTGTAGTACTCTCAAATTTTTATACCGAAGGTAATCAAACTAAAAATAAATAAAAGAAAAAATATCAAATCACATCACAGACAAGAAATTAGTCTGCTCCTCTCTCAGGCAATGTGAAACAGCCCAACTGTAATGTGAAAAAAATGTTGTTTTTTTTTGTTTGTTTTTTTCAAGTTAGACAGGCGTTTGCTCTTCCATGGAAGGTTTCTGGCATTTTATTATTATACTGTGTTTTCTGCTGAGGGGAATCGATTCAGCTTCTTTCCGAATGAATTAACCGGTTTCTCAGATCATTATTTATACAGGGGTATTTGCTCAATTTAAATATTTACGCGGTTGTCATTTTATTTATTATACCGGTTTTTTCAATTTATTTACTACTACGGGGCGTTTTTGTCAGATTTACATTATTATACGTGCGCTTTTTGCTCCAATTAGAATTTAATACGGGTTTTGTCAGATTTAATATTCATACGTTTTTTTGTCAGTTTAAATATTATACGTGCGTCTTTGTCAATATTATTATCTATACAGGGTATTTGTCAGATTTAGATATTATATACGGGTTTTGTCAGATTTAGATATTATACCGGTTTTTGTCAGATTTATTTAATATACGGGGTTTTTGCCAGATTTAGATATTATACGGGTTTTTGTTCAGTTTTAACTATCTATAGTATTTTTGTCAGATTTAGATATCATACGGGGTTTTTGTCAGATTAAATAAGGATACGTGTTTTGTCAATTAGATTATTATACGGGGTTTTGTCACGTGTAGATACTTATACGTAGTTTTTGTCATATTTATTTATTTATACGGTTTTTGTCAGATTCTAAAAATATACTCGTTTTGTCAGCAAATTAGATATTACCGTCGTTTGTCCAATTTAAAATTATACGTGGTTCTGTCATTAAACTATTCATACGTGTTTGTCAATCTATGACTATTATACCGGAGTTTTCTGTCAGCATTTCACTTTTATCATATACGGGGTTTTTGTCAGATTTATTTATCATATACCGGGTTTTTGTCAGATTTTAAATATTATACTTGGTTTTCTCAGATTATTTATTATCACGGCTTTTGTCCAGTTTAGATATCATATATAGTTTTTGTCAGATTTATTTATTACTACGGTCTTGTCAGATTAAAGTAATATACCTGGGTTTTTGCAGATTTTAGATTATTAACGGGTTCGTGTCAGTTTAGATACTTATACGTACGTTTTTGTCAGATTCACATATCTATACGTGGCTTTGTCAGATCTAGACATTATACCCGGTTTTTGTCAATTCATTTATTATACGTTTTTGTCAATTTAAAAAGGAAATATTGTCAGATTCTAGATATTATACGGGTTTTGTAAGTTAATATTCATACGGGTTTGTCAGATTAATTTATTATACGGCCGTTTTGTCACATACTTTATTATATGGCGGTTTTTGCAGATTTAAATATTATACGTGGTTTTGTCAGATTTTATTTATTATACGGGTTTTGTCAAGTTTTAGATATTATAGTCAGTGCTTTGTCACGCATTGTTTCAATTATACGGGGCGTTTTGTCAGATTTAAATAAATATCCACGTGGTTTTTCAGATTTAGATATTATACTGGTTTTTTGTCAAATTTTAGATTTCTATACGTATTTTTGTTCAGATTTATTATTATACGGGTTCTTTGTCAATTTAAATATCTAACCTCGCATTTTGTCAGAACTTAGATATTATACGTGTTTTTTGTCAGATTTAGATATACTGTTTGTCAGATTTAGATATTATACCGGTTTTTGTCAGATATAGATATTATACGGGGTTTTGGTCAGACTCTATTTATTATACGGGGTTTGTCAATAAAATTATACGTGGTTTTTGTCAAGACTTTATTTATCTATACGGTTTTTGTCATTTTAGATCATTATATATACTTTTTTGTCAGGATTTATTTATTATACGAGGTTTTTGTCAGATTTAAATATTATACGTGGTTTTGTCAGATTTAGATATTATACGGGTTTTGTCAGATTTAGATATTATACGTGGTCTTTGTCAGATTTATTTATTATACCGGGTTTTTTATTTAGATAATATAAGTTTTTGTCAATTTATTATTATACGGGGTTTTGTCAGATTTAAATAATATACGTGGTTTTTGTCAGATTAGATATTATACGGGTTTTTGTCAGTTTTGATATATACCGTAGTTTTTGTGGAGATATATTTAGAAAATCCAGATTTGCAAGATTTAGATATTATAACCTGGTTTTGTCCAGATATTTAAATATTATACGTTTTTGTCCAATTATTATTATACGTTTTTTTAGTATTTAGATATTATACGTAGTTTTTGTCAGATATCGGTTTTGTCCAGATTCTACTTATTATATGGCAGCTTTTGTCAGATTTAAATATTATACGTGGGTTTTGTCAGATTTAGATATATAACGGTGTTTTGATCAGATTTAGATTATTATACGTGGGGTTTTTGTCAGACTTAGATATTATACGGGGTTTTTGTCAGATTTAGATATTATACAGGGTTTTTGTCAGATTTAAATATTATAAGGGGTTTTTGTAAGATTTAGATATTATAGGGTGTTTTTGTCAGATTTAGATTTTATAAAATTATTTTGCCAATTTTAGATATATAATACAGAAGGTATTTCAGATTTAAAAATTATCGCCGTTTGTCAGATTTAGATTATCGGCTATACTGGCGTTTTGTCAGTTAGATCAATCATTTCATACATAGTTTTGATCGTATTTAACTATATTATACCTTGATTATTTGTCAGATTAAGACTATCTATCATGCGGTTATTTTTCAGATTTCAGATATACATACAATGGTTTGTCCAGATTTAATATTTATACGTAGTTTTCGCAGATTTAAGATATTATATGGGTTTTTGTCAGTTAGATATTATAACTGGTTTTGTGCCGCATTAGACATATATATACCGATGATTTTTGATCAGAATTTAAACGTAATCTACGGCGGTTTTGTCAGATTATAGGATATAATACGGGTTCTTTCACAGATCTTTAAAATATTATACGGGCGTTTTTTCAGATTTAGATCTTATATATACAGTCTATTTTTGTCAGATTTAATAATATACGCTCGTGTTTTGTTCAGATTTAGCATATTATATGTGTTTTTTTCAGATTTAAGATATTATACGGGGTTTTGTCAGATTTAAATTATACATGGTTCTTTTCAGATTTAGAAGATACGTGGTTTTGTATTATATTATACGGGTTAGTTGTCAGATTTATGATATTAACAGGCCGTTTTGCAATTTAGATATTATTACGCTGGTTATTTGTCGATTTAGATATATATACGATATCATGGATTTGTTCAGATTAAATTCATATTTAGCGGTATGCGTCTTCGCAGATATTAGAAATATAATTTATACACGGTTTTGTGTCAGCAGATTTAAGCATAGAGAAAGTATTGAAACTAAGAGTTATAATGTTTTTGTCAGATTATAGATATATACAGGCGTTTGTCAGTTTATTCTTGTAATGTTTTCAGTATTTAATTTATACTGCAGAATTGTAAGATTTAGATATTATACAGGGTTTTTGTCAGATTTAAAATATTATACGGGTTTCTCAGATTTAGATATTATACGTTTTTGTCAGAATTTACGATATTATACGCCGTGTTTTTGTCAGATTTAGATATTAACTGGATTGTCATATATTAGTAGTCTAAGGTATTGTCAGATTTAGATATTCACAGGGTTTTTCAGATTAAATATTTATAAGGGTTTTTGTCAAGATTTAATATCCTATTAGGGTATTGTCAGATTTTAATATTATACGTGTTTTTGTCAGATTACTGATATTTAATTACAGCGCTATTTCAGATTTAAATATGATATACGGCGAGTTTTGTCAATTTAGATATTAGTCCACGGGTTTTTGTTCAGATTTAAATATTATACCATGACGTTTTGGTCAGATTTAGATATTATACTTGGTTTTGTCAGATTAAGAATTTATGGGTTTTTTGTTTTCAGACTTAGTACTATTATACGTGTTTTTGTCAGATTTAGAATATTATATCCGTAGTATTGTCAGATTTACAGATATTAGATCGGGTTTTTTGGTTCAAGATTTAGAATTAACATTGTTTTATTGCAAGAGATGTAGATATTATACTGTATTTTTTGTTCAGATTAATATTAGTGATACGAGCGGTTTTGTCAAGATTAGTATATATACCGGGGTTTTCTGGTCGGATTTCAAACTATATACGGGTTTTGTCAGCATTTAGATACTACGATATACAGCGTTTTTGTCAGATTTAATATTATACGTGGTTTTTTGCTCAATTTAGACTATTATACAGGCGGTTATATCTAGATTTAGATATTATACGGTTTTTGTCAGATTTAGATATTATTATACGGGTTTTTTTGTCTTAAATCATTATCTACGTGTTTTTGTCAGATTTAGATCTATAGTGTTTGTTCAGATTCTAAGATATTATACGGCGTTTGGTCAGATTTAGATATTTATACAATGGTTTTTGTCAGGATTTAATATATATATTACATATTTATATATTATACAGTTTTTTGTCAGATTAGATATATCGGGGGTCTTGTTCAATTTAAAATTATTATCAACCGAGTTTTTGTCGATTTAAATATTATACAGTTTTGAGTCAGATTTAGACTAATTATACTGTGGTGTTTGTAAGATTTAGATATATACCGGTGTTTGTC
Source organism: Trachelipus rathkii (assembly GCA_015478945.1). Classification (NCBI taxonomy): domain Eukaryota; kingdom Metazoa; phylum Arthropoda; class Malacostraca; order Isopoda; family Trachelipodidae; genus Trachelipus; species Trachelipus rathkii. The sequence continues at coordinate 1,948 of JABUQX010108606.1, read as the reverse complement.
AGCATTAGATATTATACGTGGTTTTTGTCAGATTTAAATTACTACAGTGTATTGTCAGATTTAAATATTATACGGGTGTTTTTGTCATATTTAGATATTATACGGGGTTTTTGTCAGATTTAAATATTATACGTGGTTTGTCAGATTTAGATATTAAACGGGGTTTTTGTCAGATTTAGATATTATACAGTTATTTAGTTCAGATTTAGCTATTATACGGCGTTTTGTCATATTTAGATATTATATGTTTTGTCAGATATTACAAGTTAGTATACGGGTTTTGTCAGAGTAGCATATTATACGCATGTTTTTGTTCCAATTTAGATATTATACGTGGTTTTGTCAGATTTAGATATATAGACAGGGTATGGTCAGATTAGATATATACAGAGGTTTTTGTCAGGCAAAATTTTTATAAACAAAATTGTTTTTTTCCTGTTGAAGAAGTAGGTATTTTTAGAAAAAGCAAAAGAATTTGATTTGCACCACTGTGACTGAAGACAAAGACGATAATGATAATGTGGATATAGTGTTTAAAGGTGGTTTAAAGGAAATTGTTCGATGTAATGTGTGTGCTGGAGTTAGAGAAGGAGTTGATGACGAGTGCAGATTGAGAGGAAATGGAGTTGCGTTAATGTCCTAGTTTAATGGATGATATCTTTATGGGTACACAGCATGGGCAGTAGACTTTGGTGATTTAAAAATCAATATACGGTGTGTGTATGTTGTACTCAAGAATTTCTTAATGATGTTACATTAAGGTTTGAAAGAGCTGTTTCTTAGTGCTAAAGTAGTTTTAGGTTATGTATACTATGGGATGTGACCTTTTTATACCAGAAATAGTAGGGCGCATTACCATTATGAGACACGAGGCTTCTGATTTTTTATCAGATTTAGATATTATACTGCGGTGTATTTGCCTTAATACTCGATTAATTTATACGATTACTTTGTCAATTTAAGATAATATATACACGTACACCGTATTAGACAAAGAATTAGATATAGTAATACAACAGTTTGTGTTTAGTTTGCTACAGACATAACATACAAGTGAATTGCTCATAAGGATTCTCCCTGGGTTTTATATAGCTATAGATCTTATGAGTCCTATATTATTTCATATGTTAGTAGGCCCAAGTATATTTATTTTATAATTATTTAAAGAATACTAACTCCAAAGCACTTTTTGGCTAATATATACTAAGTTGAAACGGCTTTACCAAAATTTATTAATATCAATTTTTTAGATAATATTTATAGTTGGCTATTTCATGAACAAATTTTTCAATTATTTCCATATTCTGCGGCATGTATTTCATCACGTATTAAAGCATAAGTTTATAGCTTACGGAGCGTGAGGCGTGTGTGTGTTTATATCTATGTCATGACTATAATTTACAGTATTCTATTACATATCTATGTCTTACATTATATTAAATATGAATAAAATAGTAATTTGACATTATGATATTGATCAGACAGCTACGAATTATATCAGTGGGGGCGTTGTGATAAATTTAGCAAAGAGTGTACATGGATATATCGAGATAAAGACCGAGATTTGAGCACTAAGTATACGAGGGTATTCTAAACAGCATATTAAATTATAATACTGAGGAGTATTTATCTCTTCTAAGACTTAGTATAAAAGTAATATCAAGCGAGGTTTGTCATTACTATAGTAACTATCAACTATCCGGAGTATTTATGTATCAGATACATCTAATAATAGTAATCTGCAAAAGCTTTTTGTAATCAACAGATTTTAGATTTACCTACTAGTATACTCTAGCGGATTTTGTCAGATTTAGAGAGTAATCCTGTTCCTTCTTTATATATCTTGGTTTGTCATGTATATCATTTCCCGGACGCTGGTCTTACACTTATTAATACAGGATTTATTTATCTTGTCAGATTCTAAATGATCGATGTCTCGATTCTGGGG
>JABUQX010108605.1:0-34046 GCA_015478945.1 Trachelipus rathkii | reverse complement strand
TGAAGATTTTTCTAAACTTGATAAGTTTGCCAACTCTTTTCCCAAGACATCACCCATTTTAATTTTTTTTAAACTTCATTACGCGTAATGATAGACTCAATGCTGTAATTTCTAAAAAATTAAGATCTAATGTAGTAGAGGAGCCTCTCTCTAAGTCCTTGTAACATGATCGCAAATTAATAATATTTAAATCAACCCATTATAAATTTTTAATTGTTTCTATTAAATATAGTGTGTGGGATACTTGTATTCATAAATGTTTGAATAAAGGAACTAAAGTGTTCAAAATATCTATCATTATTAATATCATCAATTGGCTTTCCTAATAAAATGTAAATCTCATTGTATCTGATAGTTAATTATATTTGCCATTCTGTAGCTCTTTTCATGTTAACTAGAGTCTGATCATACCATAATTGGATATCGACAAAATATTGTCGAGCTACGCCTGCAACTATACCGGCATTGTTAGCTAACTGAGCTACCTCCTCGTCCTGTGATTGAATATCACCCTGGACATTGGCGTACACGCTTTGGAGGGGAATTTGGGTACGATTTGAAATTATGCCAGCAGTAATTACTATCTTGTTAACTAGTATATCGGCAATTTGTATGTCGTAAAATATTTGGTGCATTCTAAAGAGCCCCCACCTAATTGAATAGTCTGCACTATTCAAAATGCGACCTACTAAAATTCCCACATTCATTTAATGCATAATTATCTATCTATTACTCTAGGTCATGGTGATTTCTAAATTAAACTATGCCTCCAAGTGTAGAAAATGGTGTTCCACTCAGCCTGAGAATACGAAAAGCCTGAGATTTTTCTAAACTTTGATAGAGTGCAACTTTTTTTCCCAAAGACATCACCCATTTTTTTTTTATACTTCATTACTATTCTTTTAGACTCCATGCTTTAATTTCTACAAAAATTAACATCTAATTGCTAAGTATTTGTTGACTCTCTCTAAGTCCTAACATGTTCTGCAAATTAATAATATTTATATCAACCCTATTATAAAAATTGTTATTTGTTTGTGTGAGACTTGTTATTCTATTAATGTTTGATTAAAGAACTAAAGTGTGTTCAAAATATCTATCATATTAATATCATAAGAGAGTGTATTAATCTGCCTATCAAAATGAAACCATTTATCTATTAGTTAATTCTATTGCGATTCTGTAGCTCGTCTCATGTTAACTAGAGTCTATCTTACTATAATTGGATATCGACAAAATATTGTCGAGCTACGCCTGCGACTATACCGCATTGTTAGCTAACTTGGAGCTACCCCTCGTTCCTGTGGATTGAATATCACCCTGGGGACATTGGAAATCACCATTTGGAAGGGGAATTTGGGCACGATTGAAATTATTGCCAGCAGTAATTACATGTTGTAACTAGTATATCGGCAGTTTGTAAGCCGTGCATTCTAAAGAGCCCCCAACTAATTGTATAGTCTGCACTATTCAAAATTCGACCTACTAAAATTCCCACATTCATTTAAAGCATAATTATCTATCTATTACTTTAGTTCTTGGTGATTTCTAAATTAACCTATGCCTCCAAGTGTGAAAATGATGTTCCACTCAGCCTGAGATTTTTCTAAACTTTGATAGAGTGCAACCTTTTTTCCCAAAGACATCACCCATTTTTAATTTTTTTTATACTTCATTACTATTCTTTTAGACTCCATGCTGTAATTTCTACAAAAATTAGCATCTAATTGCCAAGTATTTTTAGCCTCTCTCTAAGTCCTTCTAACATGTTCTGCAAATTAATAATATTTATATCAACCCTATTATAAAAATTTTTAAATGTTTGTGTGAGACTTGTTATTCTATTAAATGTTTGAATAAAGGAATTAAAGTGTTCAAAATATCTATCATTATTAATATCATCAATTGGTCTACCTATCAAAATGTAAATCTCATTGTATCTATTAGTTAATTCTATTTGCCATTCTGCAGCTCTTTTCATATTAACTAGAGTCTGATCGGACCATAATTGGATATCGACAAAATATTGTCGAGCTACGCCTGCAACTATACCGGCATTGTTAGCTAACTGAGCTACCTCCTCGTCCTGTGGTTAAATATCACCCTGAACATTGAAATACACCATTTGGAATGGAATTTGGGCACGATTTAAATTATGCCAGCAGTAATTACTATGTTGTTAACTAGTATATCGGCAGTTTGTAAGCCGTAAAATATTTGGTGCATTGTATAGTCTGCACTATTCAAAATTCGACCTACTAAAATTCCCACATTCATTTAATGCATAATTATCTATCTATTACTTTAGTTCTTGGTGATTTCTAAATTAACCTATGCCTCCAAGTGTAGAAAATGGTGTTCCACTCAGCCTGAGAATGCGAAAAGCCTGAGATTTTTCTAAACTTTGATAGAGTGCTACCTTTTTTTCCAAAGACATCACCCATTTTTTTTTTTTTTATACTTCATTACTATTCTTTTAGACTCCATGCTGTAATTTCTACAAAAATTAGCATCTAATTGCCAAGTATTTGTAGCCTCTCTCTAAGTCCTTCTAACATGTTCTGCAAATTAATAATATTTATATCAACCCTATTATAAAAATTGTTAATTGTTTGTGTGAGTCTTGTTATTCTATTAAATGTTTGAATAAAGGAACTAAAGTGTACAAAATATCTATCATTATTAATATCATCAATTGGCTTTCCCAATAAAATGTAAATCTCATTGTATCTATTAGTTAATTCTATTTGCCATTCTGTAGCTCTTTTCATGTTAACTAGAGTCTGATCGTACCATAATTGGATATCGACAAAATATTGTCGAGCTACACCTGCATTGTTAGCTAACTGAGCTACCTCCTCGTCCTGTAGTTGAATATCACCCTAGACATTGAAATACACCATTTGGAAGGGAATTTGGGCACGATTTGAAATTATGCCAGCAGTAATTACTATGTTGTTAACTAGTATATCGGCAGTTTGTAAGCCGTAAAATATTTGGTGCATTCTAAAGAGCCCCCAACTAATTGTATAGTCTGCACTATTCAAAATTCGACCTACTAAAATTTCCCCCACATTCATTTAGTGCATAATTACCTATCTATTACTTTAGTTCTTGGTGATTTCTAAATTAACCCATGCCTCCAAGTGTAGAAAATGGTGTTCCACTCAGCCTGAGATTTTTCTAAACTTTGATAGAGTGCAACCTTTTTTCCCAAAGACATCACCCATTTTAATTTTTTTTTAAACTTCATTACTATTCTTTTAGACTCAATGCTGTAATTTCTACAAAAATTAGCATCTAATTGCCAAGTATTTGTAGCCTCTCTCTAAGTCCTTGTAACATGTTCTGCAAATTAATAATATTTAAATCAACCCTATTATAAAATTTTTTAATTGTTTGTGTGAGACTTGTTATTCTATTAAATGTTTGAATAAAGGAACTAAAGTGTTCAAAATATCTATCATTATTAATATCATCAATTGGCTTTCCCAATAAAATGTAAATCTCATTGTATCTGATAGTTAATTATATTTGCCATTCTGTAGCTCTTTTCATGTTAACTAGAGTCTGATCATACCATAATTGGATATCGACAAAATATTGTCGAGCTACGCCTGCGACCCTTATCTGGAGCACATCTATGCTTAGCTAACTGAGCTACCTCCTCGTCATGTGATTGAATATCACCCTGGACATTGGCGTACACGCTTTGGAGGGGAATTTGGGTACGATTTGAAATTATGCCAGCAGTAATTACTATCTTGTTAACTAGTATATCGGCAATTTGTATGTCGTAAAATATTTGGTGCATTCAAAATGCGACCTACTAAAATTCCCACATTCATTTAATGCATAATAAATATCCTATCTATTACCTAAGGTCATGTGATTTCTTAACAATTAAACCTCTGCCTTCCAATTGTAGAAAATGGTGTTCCACTCAGCCTGAGAATACGAAAAGCCTGAGATTTTTCTAAACTTTGATAGAGTGCAACCTTTTTTCCCAAAGACATCACCCATTTTTTTTTATACTTCATTACTATTCTTTTAGACTCCATGCTTTAATTTCTACAAAAATTAACATCTAATTGCTAAGTATTTGTTGACTCTCTTCTAAGTCCTATACATGTTTGCAAATTAATATATATTTTATATAACTATTATAAAAATTTCATCTATTCCAGCAAGACTAGCCCTATACAAACTTTTTTTTTACTTTTTGAAAATTTCCCCACCCCCCAAATAAAAAAAATAAGCTATTTCCTATTTATGGGGGGTGATCCAATTTAAGGGTGAAAATGGGTTCAGGGGGTCTGACCTTAGCATCCCGTAAATCTCATTGTATCTATTAGTTAATTCTATTGCCATTCTAGTAGCTCTGCTCCATGTTAACTAGATTGATCGTACCATAATTGGAATCGACAAAAATGTCGGCTACGCCTGCGACTTATACCAGGTATTGTGAGCTAACTATGAGCTACCTCCTCCGTCCTGTGGTTGAATTCACCCTGCGACATTGAAATACACCATTTGGAAGGGAATTTGTTGTTAACTAGTATATCGGCAGTTTGTAAGCTGTGCATTCTAAAGAGCCCCCAACTAATTGTATAGTCTGCACTATTCAAAATTCGACCTACTAAAATTCCCACATTCATTTAAGGCATAATTATCTATCTATTACTTTAGTTCTTGGTGATTTCTAAATTAACCTATGCTCACCAAAGAGGTAGCGGCGGAAGTTCCATTTAGGCTGAAATTTTTCCAAATTTTGATAGAGTGCAACCTTATTCCAAAGACATTCACCCATTTTAATTTTTTTTGTAAAACTTCATTACTACTCTTTTAGACTCCATGCAAATGTAATTTCTAACAAAAATTAGTATGCTAATTGCCAAGTTATTTGTTTAGCCATCTCTCTATAGATCCTATTCTAAAATGCGAACCTACAAATCTCCCACATTTTCATTTAGTCCATATTATCTAGCTATTCTTTAGTCTGGTATTTCTATATAATGTGAACCATTAGTGCCTTACTATAAAGATTAATATCAGTTCCACTTCGATCCTGTGCAAGACTAAGAAAAGGCCTGAGACATTTTTTCCACACAACTATTGATAGAGATGCTATATCTCTTATAGAAGACATCACCCATTTTAATTTTTTTATTTACTTCATTACTATTCTTTTAGACTCCATTGCTGTAATTTCTACAAAAAATTAGCACTAATTGCCAAGTATTTGTTAGGCCTCTCTTCTAAGTCCTTTGTAACATTTTTACTGCAAAATATATAATATTTATAAATCAACCCTATCATCAAAAATGTAATTGTTTGTGTGAGACCTCTGTATATCTATTAAATGTCTTTGAATAAAGAAATCTAAAGTGCTTCAGAATACTCTATCATATCATTATTAATATCTTCAATTAGTCTCATTGGCCATCAAGAATGTAAATCTATTGTATTCTATTAGTTAATTCATTTGCCATTCTGTAGCTCTTCTCATGTTAACTAAAGTCTGATCGTACCATAATTGGATATCGGCAAAATATTGTCGAGCTACGCCTTCCTACTGTCCCTTTTCCCCCTACAGAAACTGTTCCCTACTTCGATGTTCACCTTACACCACCAACCCTTCGTATCCCCTTCCAAGTTCCGAATGTCTGTGATTCTCCCTATTTTAGTGCTCAATATAGTGCTTCACAAACAAGCCGAAATAATTCTTCATTTTCCTTTGTTTCCCACCGTGAAGAAATCAGGTCAGGCCTTCAAGTGCACCAATGTCTAAATAAATCTCAACTATTTACTTCACTATCCCACCTTCAAAAGACATATTTTTGTGATGAACTTCATTCTCTAATTGATGAAGAAGAAAGAGTACAAAATTCGGCTCGTCTCCATACTAAATAATAAAATAAATATAAATTCCCTGAAAATTTGTGATAAAATGAAATAATAGTACAAACATTTAAGAATAGTACAAATACTTTAATAATAGTACAAGAATGTAAAACAAATGTTTTTGTATTTTTTTATTATTTTGTATATATTTTTCTTTTAAATGGATTTACAAGTAAAGTCTTCGTTGATATTAAATAATTTTAGAATTCAACTACATAGTAAATTTCATTCCTGTAATTAAATAATTCTAGTTCTTGATTACATTAGTAAATCTCATAGTCATCGATGTTTATTTAAATACTTAGCAAGTTATACTGTAATATTGTAGACATATTATAAAGGCTGATTTATTATCATTTCATTTCTTAGTCATCGATATTTATTTAAATTCTTTAAAAATTTCTGATATTATATTTTATTATATTTTTGAAATGGATTTAATTTTAGTACTTAGTACTTTTGTAATTGTATAATCGTAATATTTTTTTCGTAATTTGACCTTGCCTTGGAAATGAATTGAATATTTATTTGAATTATATATTTCATTTTTGTAGTAATAATTATTATATTTGTTAGTAATTAATAGGAATGTTTCAAATTAAATTATTAAGAAATACTCCTGTATCGTATTAAAATAATTACTTGACAACTCTTGCAATTATGCTATAGTCATAGTTAAAAGCATTTAATTAATTTTGTCTATTATTATCCCTTTAGGGATTGTTTCTTTAAAAAACCCTTGTTTTTTTTTTTAAAGGGGGGTTTAAAATAAGTATCATTATTATCTGTTTTGTATATAGTTTAAAAATGGTAATTATGAAATGTCTAAAATATGCATCACTCCGGCTAAATCGTTGCCACTGTGAAAATCATTATGATTGATTAGTAGCGGGGGCATAGATTTAGTGCGGGAGATGTAAGGGAGCTTATAACATAAGAATACATATCTGAGATTTAATTAATAATATGAAATGTTAGCGATAAATGTTTTTTATTCTTATTTTATTATTCATAATAAGTTCACAGGTTTAGAAAGATGAAGTATTATTATTTTTTATTATCTGAATGGCCTATTTTTCGTTTATGTTTCTTACATTGCACACAGAGCATGCCATATTTTATGTCTCTCAGGCTATTAATGTGTGCATGATAGGATTATGTCATATGTTAGTTATTATTTAATGCAATTCTACACTATTTCTTTATTCTTGTTCAGTTATATAGATCTTTATATACTTTTTATCGATTTAATAGTATTATGAGAAATTGTCCTGCGAGTTTTACTTTTATAATTTATATATTATCAGAATATACTTCATCTTGGAATTGTCTATCTTTCTTGAGGAATTAACATTTTAAGGTGGGATATCAATAAGAATAGGATATGTATTTTAGCTAATGGTCTTTATTAATTAATTAATTTGTTAATATATTAATTTGAATTATATAATGTTAAATTTCACGATGTTCATTTCTTTGTAAGCTTATGGAGGTTTTATGTCTTTTATAGGAGAATCTTCTCCAATCATCAACGACATAGAACCCTCTCAGACAAATCTTTATTTGCTAGGGTAGGTTTTTTCAGTGTATTTACTTGTTATTATTATTATCAATTAGTCATTTAGTTTTCTTAATCTTTGTCTTATAGTTATCTTGTTAAATTACTTAAAGTTATAGAATCATGTAATATCTGTTTCATAATATTTTTCAAGTTTTCAATTTAAATTCAAATAATAGTTTAATTATAGTCAATTTAGTTATATTAATGGAAATAGTTAACTGTGGTGTATATTCCCACAGGTTTTATGAAATGGGTTAATTTTATGAATTGGGCCTAAAGTCCCAATTAGATGCTTTCTTTTATGATTTGGGCCTAAAGTCCCAAATTTATATTATGGATTTTTAAGTAGCTTGGAATTCCACGCCTAGTTTTTTCTGGAAATCTTTCAGTTTTGGACAAACTTTTGTCTTGGGCTTAGTTTTGTTCTTTTGAATAATTCTATCCCTTGGACTAATTTTTGTCGGAACTGGGGATTTACTCCCAGAGTGGATTCATCGAGCTGTGTTATAAAAGATAAGCTGAATCCTTATCTCACTAACATCCCATACTTTAGCATTTATTTTTGAAAGATTTTAATGGATTTCTATATATAGTATTAAGCATTAAATTTTAAGATGACCGTGTATTATTGTTTGTATATTAATTTACATAGAAAATGATTCTAGGATTCTACAAATCAGAGAATCTTCACATTATAAAAGCACTAAGATTGTAATATTAAATGTTACATAATGCGGACTTAAATATGTCCTTTTGTAAATATAATACACTCCTTCATTGATTCCTTTAAAAGTTAATTGAAAGTAAGAAAATATATTCTTTTCATTATCCAGCATCTTATTATTGTATTTTTTCATTGGATTTTACTTACTCTAAATATTTGCTTTCATTTTTTACCTTATACATCTAGAGAACTAAAACATTCATAACGTCTGACATTTGCTGTTATATTTGTTCTACTTGTTTTCTTTGATTTGTTCAAAGTTTATCATTGCATCTTCTTTACGCTCTTGATTTCATTCTTCGACGATTACAAATAGAAAGTTAAGTACACGAGACGTTCCCTGTAACAACCCGCCTTTAGAAGAAAATCAAGTTCACATTTATCGGTGGCCACGGAGAGAATTATACAGGCTTTGCCTATAATCAAATAAAGTGCTACTAGTAGGCACTATTCTCAAGAATTTTTCAACGGTATACCTCCTCCGTTGAAGAGAGATCCTGTGGCTCTCCTTTCCCTACAGGCACTGTCAGCCGATAAAATATTTGGATGCCTCTCTAAAAGCTCCCACCATTGAATAGTGTCTGCACTATTCAAAATTCGACCACTAAAACTCCCACATTCATTTAATTGCATTAATCTATCTATCTATTACTTAGGTCTTGGGATTTCTAAAATTAACCTATGCCTCCCAAGTGTAGAAAATGGTGTTCCACTCAGCCTGAGAATTAGAAAAGCCTGAGATTTTTCTAAAATTGATAAGAGTGCAACTTTTAGCCCAAAGACATCACCCATTTAAATTTTATAACTTCAGTTATTCTTGACAAATCATTTTGTAATTTCTAAAAAAATTAGCATCTAATTGCCAAGTATTTGTAGCCTCACTCTAAGTCCTTCTAACATATAATAGCAATAATAATATTACTAATATCAACACTATTATAAAAAAATTTTTAATTTGTTGTTGTGAGGACTTGTATTATTCTATAAATGTTGGAATAAATGAATTAAAGGCCTCCCAACCTCCAGCATTACTGATCTCATCCAATTGGTCTGCCGCTACATAATACCCCTCACCCCATATCAATAATATGTAATCCTCTTATTGTATCATATTATTAATTCTATTGGCATTCTGAGCTCTTCCATGCAAACTGATGAGTCTGATACGTTACAAATTTGGATATCGACAAAATATATTGTCGAGCTACGCCTGCGACTATACCGGCATTGTTAGCTAACTGAGCTACCTCCTCGTCCTGTGCGTTTGAAATTCACCCTGAACTTTTGAAATACACCATTTGGAAGGAATCTGGGCACGATTTGACCTAATATTATGCCAGCTTGTAAATACTTATGTTTTAACTAGTATATCGCAGCTTTATGTAAGATGTAAATATTTGGTGCATGCTAAAGAGCCCCCAAACTAATTGTATATCTGCACTATTCAATTTCGACCTTAACTAAAATTCCCCACATTCATTTAATGCATAATTATCTATCTATTACTTTAGGTCTTGGTGATTTCTAAATTAACCTATGCCTCCAAGTGTAGAAAATGGTGTTCCACTCATCCTGAGAATAAGAAAAGCCTGAGATTTTTCAAAACTTTGATAGAGTGCAACCTTTTTTCCAAAAGACATCACCCATTTTTAATTTTTTTTTATACTTCATTACTATTCTTTTAGACTCCATGCTGTAATTTCTACAAAAATTAGCATCTAATTGCCAAGTATTTGTAGCCTCTCTCTAAGTCTTTCTAAAATTTTCTGCAAAATAATAATATTTATATCACTTTATTGATAAAAATGTAATTGTTTGTGTGAGACTTGTTATTCAATTAAATGTTTGAATATGGGGAAGCCAGTTTCAAACTATCTCATCAATATTTAATATTCATAATTCGGTCTGCCTATCAAAATGTAAATCTCATTGTATCTATTAGTTAATTCTATTTGCCATTCTGTAGCTCTTCTCATGTTAACTAGAGTCTGATCGTACCATAATTGGATATCGACAAAATATTGTCGAGCTACGCCTGCGACTATACCGGCATTGTTAGCTAACTGAGCTACCTCCTCTCATGTGTTGAATATATTCACCCTTGGAAATTGGGTACCACCCTTTGGAGTGGAATTTGGGCACGAGAATGAAATTTGCCCAATAATTCTATGTCTTAACTAGTATATCTCGGCGAATTTGTAAGCCGTTAAATATATTGGATGCATTCTAAAGAATGACCCTCCATAACTAATTGTTATAGTCGCACTATCAAAATGCGACCTACTAAAATTCCCACATTCATTTAATTCTTCATTATTATCTTATCTATTACTTTAGTTCTTTTGGTGATTTCTAAATTAACCTATTTGGACAAGTGTTAGAAAATTTTGTTCCACTCAGCCTGAATATTTCTAAAAACTTTGATATATGCTACCTTTTTTCCCCAAGACCATTTACCCATTTTTAAATATTTTTTTATATACTTTTATCACTCTAGATTTAGACTCCATGCTGTAAATTCTACAAAAGTTAGCATCTAATTGCCAAGTAAGTATTTGTAGCCTCTCTCTAAGTCCTTGTAACATGATCTGCAAATTAATAATATTTATATAAGCACCTATATTAACAAATTGTTAATGATTGTGTGTAGACTTGATTATTCTCATTAAATGTATTCGAATTAAGGAACTAAAGTGTTTCCAAGTACTCTATCAATCAATCATAAATTGGTCTGCCTATCCATTTGTAGCGCTCATTGTGTCTATTCGGTAATTCTATTTGCCATTCTGTAGCTCTTCTCATGTTAACTAGAGTCTGATCGTACCTTAATTCAATATCGACAAAATATTGTCGAGCTACGCCTGCGACTTTACCGGCATTGTTAGCTAGCTGAGCTACCTCCTCGTCCTGTGGTTGAATAACACTCTAGCATACACCCTTTGGAGGAGAATTTGGGCACGATTTCAAATTATGCCAGCAGTAATTACTATGTTGTTAGCTAGTATATCGGCAATTTGTAAGCCGTAAAATATTTGGTGCATTCTAAAGAGCCCCCACCCAATTGAATAGTCTGCACTATTCAAAATGCTACCTACACTTGCTACCATTCCCTTTTAGGCATTAATGCTAATTATCATCTATTACTTTAGTTCTTTGGATTTCTAAATAAACACTATGCGCTCCAAGTGTAGAAAAGCGCCTATATACCCTCCCACTCGCTTCCGCTCAGCTAGATTTTTCTAAACTTAGGATAGAGTTGCAACCTTTTTCCGAAAGACTTCACCCATTATTAAATTTTTTTTTTTAAAACATTCATCGGCTTATTCTTTTAGACTCCATGCTGGAATTTCTACAAAAATTAACATCTAATTGCCAAAGTATTTGTAGCCTCTGTCTAAGTCCTTGTAACATGTTCTGCAAAATAATAATATTTATCACCTTTATTATTAAAAAATTGTATAATTGTTTGTAATAAATTGTTATTCTATTAAATTTTGAATAAAGAGAATAAATTATTCAAAATATGTAATCTAAATACCTACTAAAATTCCCACATTTCAATTAACCGATGAAGTCGGAATTTAGTCTGGTCTCATTTTTTAAATAGTGCCGAGACTATTTAATTCTCGGTGGGGCCCTTTCGAATGTCTCACCAACTCTTTACGACTCACAAATTTGCCTTATATACTAGTTAACCCACAACATAGTAATTTACTGCTCCAGACATAATTCATAATCGTGCCAAATTCCCCTCCCAAAAGGCTGTATCAATGTTCCAAGTACCAACCCTTGGTGATATTCAAACCACAGCTACCATACCGAGGACTGGTATAGGCTCGGTTAAGCTGTTGTTTGTCTAAATCTTACTTGCTAAGTGTGGCAGAATCCCACATTGAATCATCTTATATACCACTGAGCTCCATGTGAATAAAATGGTTTTTGAAGTTAACCACTATTACTATCAATAAGAGTTCTATGCGCAACTCTCCGAAGAACAGAGTAATTAACCATTTTTTTTTATTTCGCGCGGATTTGCAACGCACCATCAATTATCAACAATTATTTTGGGCTAGCTGAGAAGTCAGCTAGTTCTTATCTCAATCGAGATTTTGGTGGAGATAATTTGTGTATAATTAAATTAATAGAGTGAGAATTTTTAAATAATGATTGTTTATTCACTTAATGATTGAATTTTAACATTGAAGAATTTTGTTATATCATAATCTATTAGTGAACCTTAACATAGTTGTTCAATGTTTTAATAATGATATCAAAAATTTGATTGAGAATTAAAAAAAAATTTTTACCATAAATTAGAACCTTCAAATACGTTCAAATGGCTAATTCCATCAACTTGACTTCATCCCTCCCAATAACAATATGAATTGTATAACCCGACATCTGTCTTACACACGTCATTTGAATGTATAAGCACAAGTGATGATTGTTCCAAAATTGATATTTCTATTTAAATTATCTCAAACCTATGAATTTACTGAAGATAGCGATTATAGTAACAGGATTAGTAATGAGGTCATTGAAGGGCAGACTCTTGCCCAAGCGCTACTACTTGCTGTTTATAGTAAGAACATAGGTCATCGTCCCTTACAAATATATAGTCATTTCCATCTAGGATAAGCTGTACTATTTTCTAGTGGCTGTTTTCTATTGATGCTCACTTTTAGAAATGCTGTTTACCATCACACGAGAAGGTGTTTAGATTATAACTCATGTTTCATAACAGGTTTTAATGCAGACCACGTCCTTGATTAAATAAGACTTCAAGTCCTTGAGCATTAAGGACCTCTAAACCCTATAACTTATGATTCCTTGTCCGTAGTTAAAGCCTTGTCAGTAACTATATTTTTGGAATAAAGCTGATGACACCAGCATTGCATCTACATCGGCTCTTCTTGTCTTCTTGTCGTGTGTTGTGAACATTTTCTGTTTTCCTGTGGATAACTCTCACCCTTTTAGTCGCCTTCTTTCATCAACCTCAGTGGAATAGTTCGTGTCCTCCTATTGCCATTTTTACGACTTCAATCAAAATCCAATTAAGAACATAGTCTATGCTGATATGTGACAATTTACTTGTGAATAATTACTATTATTATTTGAAATAATAATTATTCATTCACTCCCTAAAATATGAAAGGAGATACAGGCTCCTATTTTCAGCTAGTAAACCCTTTTGCAACCTAACAAAAGTCATATTTTAATTAAACATCAATGTTGTTTATTTGTTTCGATGTAATATAAAGAGCTAAATTGTACAGATTTAAAGCTTGAGGTACTGGAATAGAAGTAACAAGAGAGGTAACATCATATCTGATAAATTTGTGTTATTGTGTTAAGAATGGTTGTTCTGTCTATAAAATCAAGTGTAATTTAGAAATTGTACCTAGTAGAAATTCTTTTTCTTCCAACTCTTTAGGAGCAAGTACAAAATGTGACCCCTCAAATGGTGGTATGGTCCCGTGTTCATTGAAATAATTGATAACAATTTGGATATAGTCTTCTGTAGATTTTTTATATAATCATTTAAAAGAAAAAGTTTAGAATAAGCCTGTTTGGGGTGTCTTTTGTTTGAAACAAGAATTGATGTATTCGAACATTTATAAAATTTAGTTAGGTGTCATTGATTATTATACTGCATTACAATATATAAATATAACATATATTATAATAAAATATATAATTATAATATACTATATATACTTATACAAATTTCATTCACCCATGATAATATAATATATATGATATAATATATATATCACATAATATATTTATAGGAGAATATATATATATCCCTACATACTTAATCACTATATTATATATTATATAATATATAATGACCTATTATTTATACTTGAAGCCAAAGCAGTTTTCTCACAGTTAAAAAAACAATAAACAAAAAAAATTACATTTTTTAACAAAATTGTCAACTGTCATTGACTACTTTCACTTAGCATGCATAGTTTGTCAGTGTTGTAATTAATAAACTTGTATCAAAATTAATCTATATTTAAATCTTGCCCATCTATAGAGAGAATACATTTCGTGGAGTAATGTTAAATAGTACTTAGTGACTCATGATATTAAGCGACAATTGGCGTAAGAATTGTCACTCGCACATACCGTTCTATTACAATTGCATAACCTTTAAGCATTGACTTCCCAGTTTCTGTTTGGGAGAGGTTTTTGTATTATGTAACGAATCCACATCTCTCTTGCGATCAGGTGTCGTATTTAAACGCCCCGTCTGTGATCGTCACGTTACTTAATACTCTATAATCATGCTGAGTCCTTAATATGTTGACATGGTAAGTCATATTGTACAGAGGTAATTAATAGAGTATATACTCACTATTTTCACATGCGACGTAGGTAACTGAATAATATGTTTCTTAATAAATTTTTATTCTCTTGCGATTTGCCCTATAATTTTTCAGAGTGAAATACTTTCTTTGTA
The DNA here is from genome assembly GCA_015478945.1 of Trachelipus rathkii. Classification (NCBI taxonomy): domain Eukaryota; kingdom Metazoa; phylum Arthropoda; class Malacostraca; order Isopoda; family Trachelipodidae; genus Trachelipus; species Trachelipus rathkii. The sequence continues at coordinate 19,385 of JABUQX010108605.1, read as the reverse complement.
TCAGCTAGCTCGAGTGTATATACTAAGCTCTCAATCTATCTTCTTCGTAGGTAGTCTACCGAATGTTATTACTTTGAATTGATATAGTTTCTGAAATCACATTGCTTCCTCTTTTTCATATCCAAAGATATTAGTGGGCTTTAGGAGTAATGACTTATTTCAAAGTATATACAAAGTAACTTGGTTCATTTTTTTATTTTTATTTATTGTGAAATATTATGGTCATTCCCATATTTGGCAAATATTCGAAGTGGGCAAACATACACATAAATTAACGCATGAATGATTTACATTCACTGTTATTTATAGATGAATAATTATATCCAAGAAGAGGGACAACTTTCCTTTTCTCTCACACGTGAATTTAATAGCGGAGACGACAATGAAGTTTTCAAACATTTTCTTAAATACAATTATACTCAGTATTACCCGGTAGATAGTAAAAACTTCTCTAAATATTCTGTACCCAATTTGAAAAGACTGTTTACCAAGAACTATCTTAGAAGTAAAATTTCCTCCTCAAACATTATCCACCAATACATGCTTGTCGAATTGGTAGTAATAGGGTGCGATGCTATTATCTTCTAGCCTGTATGATTTTTGTGAGTAAAATTTTCCATTGAAAAAAAAATGGGAGCGGGATAGCCAAAGTCTTAAGGCAAAAACTTTTCTGATGTCATTGGAAATTCCGTTTAGTGGTCAATTCCACAAGAACATTGTTGATAAACAATGATTTGACGTCAAAACTAACCATAGTCATATTAGCTAACTTAATGTACCTTATTTTATCAACAAAATCTGAGTTTTTAATATATGACCCGGAAATTTTTCCTAATAATGAAGAGAGCCAATGCGACAGCCAGTCAGTTTATAAGTAACTGATTTTAGGTTACTAATAATAGGGCGTAGGCCGCAGGGGAACAGCTTTGTGTGCTTTTGGGAGACCGTAGAAATATGGGAGCTTAGGTTATTATATATATGATGTCATCTTTTCTCTAGTTATAAGGTGTAGTATGCAGTAAGAGTCGATGTTCTCTATACATTCTTTTGCTGACATCATTTAAAGGGATCCTATTCTATCATAACAAAATTGACAAACACCTGCCTATGGTTCCATCTTATTATATGATAGAATTTTATTTTCTCTCCTTTTAGGCACTAAAAGGAGGATACTCGGTGTTAAATATCTGAAACCCAACATTTCCTATATACGTTTTAATCATTTTATACTGATCAAATTAATTATAGTGTCTAAGTTGAAAGTATATTAATTATATATTATATTAAATATCTAAACTTTATGATATACTAAATTATATTTATATCTAATATTATAACTACTTAATATATCTATATATATTTACATATTAAATAAATATATCATACTAATCTTTATATATCACCTATTATATACTAATATATATTAACTTATTAATATATCATATATAATAATGTCTATACCGATTTAAAATTTTGAATATTAGTTACTAAGGTGTTCGGTAGGTAGTTACAGACTACATAGGATAATAGCACTTCGATAATAGAAGTCAGGAGCTTGTCCCCAAACGAATATAATAGGACAGTACACTAAGTTTAAAAAATGCAAATATCCAATCAAAATAACGTAAATGAGGGTAAAAAACATTCATGGTGTATAAAGAAGTACGATCGTTTAATAAATATATTTAATCTTAATTCGTTAAATGTTCATACAATGAGTAAAAGTGTGTTAAGTGGTGTCAATGTAGACGTGCGATTAGAACAATATATATATAAAATAGCTCCGTATCTCTAACTTTTTCACGTATTTCGTTAATGGCTCGCGTAAGATCTCGCACATACATTTTAGCTATCAGCCAGTATTATGGAGTTAGTACCTATCTTTCTTCTGGATTAACCCTCAAGGACACTGGTTCATCTAAAGTACCTCTATCTCTTACAAGCATCTTCCCAGTCGAAGTGGATTCTCACGCTACCACTGTCCAGTGGAACCTAGTCATCTTTCTCTGGCCCGATCGCTTCCCTTTATTTTGATATCATCTTATTATGATTTAATTCCTCAGATTTTCTTTGGCGCGGAGTGGTCTCCACTTGCAGGTCAAGGTCGCTAGGGCGTGGTGTTTGAACGTGACGCACTCAGGTAGTGCGTTTTTCGCCCTTTCAGTGAGAAGTAGGCATCTTCTTCCTACGCGCCGCTCTTTACAAGACTCGTTGCACTCAGCATGCATCTGCACATCTTGTCATGATTTTCTTTGGGAATACTGCTAGGATATGGCTACTATGAGATTCAAACAGTCAGCGCTCAATTAGATAGATGGAGCATGTCAGCAACAAGTGAAAGGACTTAGGTCTCTGCTAGCCCTATTGTCGTTCTTTATAACATCTTGCGCCACAGAATAATCTCTTCCCTTATAATCCCTGAAATCCGGTGAAATATATATATATATTCGTAGATTTTTAATATATAATAGATATTAATCTCTAATTAATATATAAGTTATTTTATTTATAATTTCATATTATTTTTTCTATTAATTTATGATTTATCTATATTTATATATATTTATATATTAATATAGCTCGTATATTAATTATATATATCTCTTCTTCTTCTTTATAAGTGTAATTAACTACAGTCTACAGGCAGAGTTACTTAGGTTTCCTCTAAAAGGTATGTTTATATTCTTTCTTATTATTTTAGTGGATTTCATCGAGTCTTCGTCAATTTTTCCAGTTTACGGAATCTATTCTTTAAACAGCTTCAACAAAATCCCTGATTTGTAACGAAACTAAGTTTATATAATTTAGTGAGCTAAGTTTTATGTAAATGAGATGTACAATTGGTAACCCTAGGGTCAAAAGTGCGCACGTAAAGACAGTAATTAGTCCACAGGTTTGCTTTTGTAGAATTCACATCTTCTACATAACATAGGTTTGTTTTGTACGTATAGGTTCTTAAGGTGTCCATATTCGGAAGTGCCTACATGGTTTCTCAGAATTTGGATATGATAAGGTGCTCATCCCGGACACCTTAAGAGCTTCGAAGAGAAAATGTCATGTTGTAAAATCAATAGCTATATGTGTTTTAATTGAAGGAAAACTGATGCGCAATTTTTTTGATGTGGATAGAAGAGAGATGTAGTAAAGTAGTTTCATGGATATAGCAGATTAGTTGACAAGAATTGCGAAACGCCCATAGACTCACATACAATTCATGAAGAGCTAGTATAATTATTTCCAAAATTCTTGACGCATATAATTCCATCAAGGGTGAAAACAACCCATTTATAAGAGAATATTTCAGAACATCCAGGCTCTTAGATAGCTTGCCTTAGTGTAGATAAACGCTTATGAATGTTCAACAAGAAAGGGGCAAAACGTAGGTTTGGAGTTGTGTGCATTTGAAAATGTTCTTAGTCTCTGGAAGGTTAGGTCCAATAACATATGTAAAAGAACAGTTTTTGAAGGTTGAAGAACAAACATTTCCTCTGCTTACAATTAGAAAATAAAGCAAAGAAAGGTCAGTTGCTCCGAGGCACCTCCGTGCCTCAGTTAATTGTTGTTGGCTGGTACTCTCCAAAATGAAGGGAGTGGTTCGTTGGCATAGAAATGGATAGATGAAATAGCACTTAAAAGGTCATTAATATTGGTGAGAAAATGGCAAATAGAGAATGTTAAGGAGCAACTAACTATTATCATAACGATATAAATTTTGAATCAGTGGTCGTCAAATTAATGGATGCTACATTGATAACTGGTCCGGAAAAGTTAGAGAGAGAGGTGTTGGGTTTAATAAAATAACAAGGGTGGTGGGTGTTAGAATCATTAAGCTTGTGTCAGATTTCTAACTCGAATAGGCTTTCGTTATGTTCTATGCACGCAGTCAATACAGATTTTTTTTGCCGAAATTGCTTATAGTGCAATTGAGACTAAATAAGCAGGTCTGAGCTAAATTAAGATTACCGAAGTCAGAAACGATCTTAAAGGTTCGAATCAACTACTGGCGAAGTGGCTGAATATTTCAAAAAGGCTGTGTGTTGTTATGTTCAGATACTAAGAAGTTTGGAACAATTAATCGACGTTATTTAGATGAATAACGCGACTATATTATATTCTCAGCAATTTGATCGTCTGAACTTTATTGATTGCTATAATCTTCACCAGCCAGGAAAGAACACATCGTTTAAAGCTATCTCGAGTACATCTTCTGCGTACTGATTTTATTGGCTAACTGCTATTACATATTACCTGAGGGCCTTATATCGTATTTGTCTGCACCGTAGTTTCTTTTTTGACCTTACAATCTCTGTCATTTTTCTCAATATCGGGTTTTGTCTCTACTTATTTTTTTTATTATTAGGTTCAATCACTTTTTCTTTACCTTTAGATCTTTTATGTACTACATCTCTTCCCATTTAAAAGGTTCAGCCTCACTTAAACGTTGTCTTGTTTTTTCTCGTGATCCTCAATATGCATAATTATAACTGTCAAATCTCACAGTAACTTCTTATCATTGTGATAGTATGAATTTGCCATCTAATATAAACGTGATTTGGGTTTAGTTCTCATTACTTTCGACAATTAATTCAAAGAGGGTCAATGGCAGACATCTCATATTTGCTTTTGCTGGTTATTATATACCAGAGCGCACGCTACCTCGTGCAGCTCTCATTAGTGATACAGTTTTTGTGTAACAGGACATCCCATGTTATAGTACTATTTGACTACTTCATTATGCAAACTTGTGTTTTAGAGTATGTGGGAATTTTTATTTTTATTTGCAAGTTTTCTTCTCTTATGTTTTTATTTCTGTCACTCTTTCTGTTTTTGTGTATCTTGCAAACCTAAGATTTTTCCGTCATGGGCTAAATGGAATAATTACATTGATTGTTCTCGTCTGTTAATGTGTTACATGCAATGGTAGCGATAAAACTCGATGATTGCCTATATTGATATGTCTAATTCTGTAGCGTAACATTTCTCACCTGCATGATTTAATTTGATAACATTCAGGTAGGATCATTTGCGTGAGTAACTTAGCAGCGGTTTCATTTATTTGATATAATAAAAATATTACAGTTCTTATCTCTCTTTAAATCACTTACTTACCTAACAGTAATTACATCCATATACTATATTTATTAAGATGGTAATTTTAGGTATGTTTATTTGTTGAATTTATTGAAGATGTCGGAATGTGCCATATTTATCAGTGGTTTTCTATAATAGTTGAAAAAGGAAGATCTTCGAGAGATCCTAACGATCGTCGTGTTATCAATCGAATACTTAACCTCTGATTTTTGCGCTATAATTTTAATAGTATTAGCAAATCTGAATCGCTAAATCGACGGTCTAGATCGACTTCTTTTTCATTAATTTACATTACAATTTGGATATTGTGTATTTATCAAGGGCTTTGTAATTTCCTACTTCTAATGGTCACGTCTTATTTCATGCTTCTGCCAATGTTAGTATGATGCTGTGTGTTTTGAGAGGAAGACATTGAGAAAACGTGCTTCAAGGAGTTGCAAATAATATGTCTCCTTCACGCTTACTTCTACAGCGAACTCTAGCATACTTCTAGGTTTTGCAGTACGATTTGTGATGACTCTCTCTTCATAAAAGTTGATCAAGAAACCGAGACTTCGTAATCATCCTTCTTTCGTAATTTAACAGGTCATGTTGGTATAATAATTTTTTTACAAAGTTGACACAAGCTACCTTCATTAACATTAACTACTTTTTCATCCATTGCCTTTCCTAACACTTATTCTATTTGTATCGTATCGTAAATATGAAGAAGTGGAGCCTACTATTTCATATCTTTTGTGACATTACAACTTGTCCATTTTTTATTAACTCTATCCTGCATTACAAAATTTTCCAGATATCTAATATAGATTTATCGCCCATATGCAGTTGTTTGGTTTCTGGACTTATCAATATCTGTAAAGTATTCATTCTGGTGGCACCTATTCTCGAGTAACATCGGATAACCCGTCATCTTCAAGCTAATCTCCTTCCATATCCCTACGCTACACATCTATCTTCATTTTATTTGACCTTTTATTTTTTCTTTCATCTCACTTCCAAATAAAAATATTTGTTATTATATAAAAAATTTATTTCTTCTGTCTGTTTTTAACCACTCATTAACAAATTTCTGATAAGATCTCTGAGGCCAGAATCGCCCTCGCTTAACCCTCATCAGCATTGGGCAGAAATAATTATTTTAGGCGCCACTTCTAGTAACATCGGATGAATGTCTTTTGCGCTACTTCATTAATTAAGCTTTGGCGAATTAATCTGCCCTGACATGTTCTCTCTGACCTTTCATTTGGAATATTATTTTAGCATTGTAAAATTTTTGACGATCGTTTCTCTTGTTTGGTTTAGTGTTACCGAATATCTTTTTCTTCATTTTTTCAGTTACTTTTAATGCGATTTTTGTTTCCAGAGTTTCCTGTTCTTGAGTTATCGACGCTCAAACTCTTCCAACAATTTCCCAAATGAAGCCTTACACTGATCAAGCTTTTCCAATGTGTCAACTCATTTGAACTTGTTGAATTATAGACACGTTCATTTTTCTCAATCACTTTCCTAGCTGTTTCGTCGAATCCTGTGGTATTATTATATACTCATCTATAAAGTCGTGGATATCACTTCATTTCTCGATAAAGTTAACAGTGCCTGAAATAATCAATTTCAAGTTCTTTTAACTAACGCTAGTTCGAACTAAGACATTGATATCTGGATTAAATTCTATTTAAGAAGCTAGAGCGCTTATAAAGGAACTCTTGATAATTATAAATTTGTTCATTGACTCTCGAGTAAACGCTAAGCAGACATCACACTATCTTTTATTTACAACTTAAATAAAATTTATTCATCTGCCTCTGTCTGAATCGATAATGTGTATTCGGAACGCAGACTCTAGGAGGGCTACTGTCTCTAATCCCAGTCGCTCATACTGGATATGGAAAGTGGACCATGGGAACAAAACAAGTGCAATAGCAGTGGTTAAAACGGTTGCCGGCCATGTGAAATTAGTACTACTTTGAATAAATAAACTAACTAGGTGGTATAAAGATCATATCAACATTAAGGCTGGAAAGACGTATGTTAATTCTAAATTCTTATGTTGTCCTGAAATCCTCACTTGATGAGTATGTATAAGCATTAATGACGCTAATTGATCATATTAATTTTTGTTTATTGTGGTGCATAATATAGACTTATATATTTCTAGCAGGGATGTGGTGTATTAGTGTTCGCTTGGTCTATGTTTATTCAAAAGGTACTAAGATTTTACTTACACATTTGTAATTCGCTCATGATTATTGTAGTGTGATTGTCAACTCTGGTATGTAGTTAGATAATACGATATTACTAGGCTGAATTATGGGGATTGAGTGTGAATTGTATTACAAGTTTCTGAATCGGAACTTAATAGCACTCATAGTATTGAGTAGGACAGTGATGACGGGTGTCATAAAGACTTCGCGAAGTAGTCTTCTCAATGGTAAGGTCGGTCATCACAGCCACATATTTAGCTAGTATTATTATATACTAAGTCTAACTGATATCGAGCAAAATTGTGTAGGTAAGCCTTTCTTAGACTTGAAATTGTGATTTTGATTCTATCCATAATTTATTTTGTTATCATTATTAAACATCAGTTATTTTACTAATATCGGGGTGGGAGTAATACTTAATTATTTTTATACTTTAATTTTAATTTATATTTCCTTTTCCAATTTAATGTAAACTCATTTCATTACAAAAACTAAACAACATTGGAGAATATACTCTAATTTAAGTATGAACTACTAGTATACATACTAATTTTGTGACCGAAAGTAAGGGACGGATGATATTTCTTAACAGAGCGAGGGTTTCTCTTAAAACTTAATTTATCTATTTCAAATGATTAATCTTCTTCTTATTCAAGTAAAATTATGTTTTTCATAGGGGCATGTTCTAGTTCATCACTGGACGTGATAAGCTAGTTTGAATGTATAAAGAGCAATTTTTCAGATCATTAAATTATTCTATATGCCTAATCTCTGCTTATAGCGAATTCATTAACCGTTTATATTACCCACCCCAATTATCATCTTATATTATATATTGATTAAAATCATTTCCATATAGTTCTAGTAACATATCAAGTAAATTGTCGGCTTCTCCCTATAAACACGTCTTAAGTCGAAACTTGTTAGTTGTCTTTGTAAGTAATTGACTATGTCCAAGAAAATGCAGGGGTATATATTATTCTTCATTCAAATGATAAATTCTATAAATATTTGGATGTTTATAAGTTAAGTTTAATTTGCAATAATCAATTTAGTTTTTACGTTTTATTTAATGTTAAAGCTTAGTTGGTAGAATCATTCAATATATCTCCTATTTGAAAAAAGTCTGGTCTAAATTTAGAGAGACCATCTTTGTAAGCAGATGATTCTCAAAATTCGCGCATCACTTGCTAAATATATTCTAAGTTAGGACCTAATGCTTACTTACGCCAATTAACCAATACCCCATATAATTTGTTTTGGATAAAAATTTCCATCAATCTAGATTAACTTATCTCTAATTCTTTGTACACCTATTTAATTATGCTCATACTGTAATATATAATCCTCAGAACTCCTAGGACCTATTTCACATTGACTGTATCTGTCGCTGCATTAAAGACTGATTAAATTTAAATTCCAAGGGTTTTACATTTAGGACACTAATTTAGTATAAAATTCTAGTCTGATTCTAGACTCCTGAAGGCACTTAAAAAATTGCAGTCTTACTGGCTCATGGCTAGGATTTTTTAAAATCGTCTGAATAACGGAAAAAATGTCTCTTAATTGTGTACATTACGTATATTCTGGTTTAGATTGTAAAATTTTGAGGTAAGGAAAACTTATTGAAAGAATAACTTTATATTGCCGATTGACATTGAATGAAATTCGCACTCGAAAATGAGGAAACTTCCAGTTGTTCTAGATCCTGTAACCTCTCTTCAGGCAGAAGACCGGGAGAACGGAACCTTCTCTAACTTTCGTATAGTTCTAAGCTTTTTCACCTTTAATCTATTCTTAACTTTATGCATCACATGCCTAGGTGTTAAATGGGTGGATAGCTATTCAAAAAAAGTATCGATACTGTCAAAGATTCTAGCTGCCTTATATCGTTGTTGTAGTATGTCGCAAAAAGTTGCTAGTTCTTTCATTCTTCTTACATAAGATTGGTATTTTTGTACATAAAATAATAAACGTACTCTAAGATTCGAACGTTCTCTAGTGAACTTAATTCAGGGTCATTGACTTCTATGGCCCAGATTTTTTCTTAATTTTGTACTCAGGGGTTAGTTGGTCAGCAATCTTATAGTTAGACCGAGCACAAAGTTTCTTTTTAAGGAATCGGTTTTAAAAAGTCTGCTGTACTATCTTATTGACCTGTTCCTAAATTCCTCTTTTGCTAATTCTACAAATTTTCTTTAATTTGTCTTTACACATTTACGTCAAAGTAACATCCGAATAATTGCTTATGTTTCATACCTAAGTTTATAAAGACTGTGACTATTACTTTCTCTCCTATATTTTCCAGTCATTTGCATGAGATAATCTTACTCATTGGGGGGGAATTATCTTTAAAGAGTGGTTCATAATCAACTTTTTTATTCAAATGTACAGATCTCATGGATAACTTGTTGAACATATAACTCGTAAATTTCAGACATAGGTCGCATTTGGCATTGTATACACAGAATGGGATTTTTAGTACTTACTATTATTCTTCGTTATATCGATAAAACCTGTATATTCTTATCTTTATTTGGGCCTTATATTTTCTATCTCACACTACTACATATATTATTCGTTACATTAAATCCGTGTATTTATTATACATACTTTACCCCCTCGTATATATGATTATTATTATCTTTATATATATTAATTTATTCTATTTAGGTAGCGCTTATCTACACTCATTATTTTTCTAAATCATCTCACTCATTATATGGTTCATTCTCACGGGCTCGCTTTCTACTAAATTTAACCTTCTTTCGGTTCGTCGCATGATTATTACTGTATACAACACATTAATATTCTGGATTGGTTAACAAATTTTTGTCTGGGTGCTGGCATCTTCTACCTACATGCTACTCCTTCGTATATAGCTATTAGCCACTGAGGTTTGAACGAATAGTGTATCTGTTGTCCATTTCCTGTTTCTAGGATACTTGTAAAAGGGACAGGATTTTAGGGCTATGATAGCTTAGGTAAAAAGGATAATATACAATGACAAAAAAGTGGATCAGATAAGAAAAAGATGTGAATCTATAACTAAAAACTTTATTATACTAAACTCTAATAAATGTTTCTCTATGTCTTTTTTACTTTACCTCACTTATTCACTCCTTGCGAAATCTCTTCTATTGCGCGATCGAGATAATTGGATATATCTGTCGATGACTTCTGAAGGGAACTTCCCATGATCATATTGGATCTCACTAAATTTTTCCACGATTTCTCATTATGATTCTAGCCATAAGAGATTCTGCATGATATCTATTGACTGAATGGAAACCGACACAATTTCTTATTACCTTGCACATCTAACTGACCTTTTCCTCGTTCTTCAAGGAGATACCTGTTTTCTATGTCATCCGAGTCCTGTGTCTCCTCCTAATTTTGCATAAAATAAAAATTATCATTTAACAAACATAAATATAAACATGCATAAATATCGAAATCGATTACTAATTTCTAAAATTGATTTAATTATAATACATTTACTATATATTATTTTTTGAACTTATTTTATATTTATTCTATTACTTCCTATTCTGCATATGGGCCTTGGTAATCTACTTCCTATTACTAATACGTTTTACACCCTATCGGTTCCATCTCTCTTTCGTATGCTACGCTGAGGTAATAACCGGCGCCTTCAAAAGTTTTTAGTATAACTTGACTTCCCTGGTTTTTCAATTACTATTCATATCCACCCCTTTAATTTACTCACAGAAAGGTATTATATTGGATATATATCTTATACATTTATTTAACAGACTTAGACCACTCACGGGCGGGGCCCTTATCAAGGAGGGACATAAATTTACCATGCACTCTCTACTAGTTTAAAGTAGCATTTAAGCACAATTAATTCTACAAGCTGGAATGTATTTTTGATTAATCATATGTATTATAAATCATGACTGGCAGAAGAGGATACTCCATCTCGAGTAATAGATTGCGTGGAATGAAGGAGGCTATCAAAGCGCTACGTATCTGGCGAGTTTTTTCATCTCATACGCATAATTCAATTACGGCAGCAGTTAGGACTACTCTAAAGCGTCTTCTTGGACTGTGGGCAATGCCTTTGTTTACTATCCGCAATGGGTCGACGAGCTTAGTATTGTCACGTGGAATGCGATAGGCTCTACAGGTCACGTTTACTCCAAAACGGGAAAATCTTCTGATTGCATGCACGTAATATACGGTACTATACGATAATAAGAAGCCTAAGATGGCGCACACGTCAATGTTCGTTGTAATGTCTAATAGTGAGCCCTCAACGGAGCTAGAAATGCTAGCGCCCGGAGGCGAACTCTTATTCTCAAAAGATGTTAGCACAAAAAGTGTGCCAATTTTAATTCCCTTTTCCAAATCTTTGCATTGTGCCAACTGCTATATTTTGCGCCTGCTATATAGTGTCACGATTTGTCATTTATGTAGACATAAAAATATAGATTTCCAACAGCTAACAAAATTCCCAGCTTCTTTGTGGTCACCTTGTAGTCTAATTCTGCTATGTGATACTGAGTCGTCTTTCCAAATACTCCATATTGGTATTTTTTTGCTTTACAGACGCAAGATTAGTTATTATGTCTTCGTTAGACGCGGGCGAGGCGTCCTAGATTAAGCGCCGTCCGACAGGAATAGGAATGTTTCGGAGGCAGTTTCCTTGAGGAGGGGATATATTTCAAAGAGTGAGGCTCTTTCTTAGAGTCTGGGATACTTTCACAAGGTCTTTGCTTTGTTACTCCTCTTCCATGGAATTATACCCATTCAGCACTCCGCAAGAAGAGAATGTCGGAAAGTTGTAAGACTCGTGAGGGCATTTCATAGATGCAAAGACGGGCCAAGATTCTAATAATGATCTCCGAATGAATGGGTTATAGTTAGAGTTATTCTTGTCGTAAGGAGTCGAAGTAGAGTTACCCCTATATATATATTGTCCTCTACGGTAAGTAAATCTCACTTATTACCTGGCTAGACTATTAGTTAAAAGGTTGGGGATCTTCGGATTTAATATTATATTTCTTTAAGACTTATATTACCAAATTCATAGTAATACTTATTCATCTATATTATATTTCAATATATACTATATATATATATATATATATATCTATACTATAATATATAGTTTAATATATATATTATATTATATATATATCTATTATCATCTATTATATTCATAAACTATATATATATATATATTATATTCTCATTCTATAAATATATATATAATTATATATATCTATATTAATATATATTAATGAGCTAGCTCCCCCGTAACTACTTATCTATAGGGCCGTATTACTATAACACGCCGTCAGTCACTTAATAATGTTTTGAACTTATAAGATACTTACAACGGTGCAGGAGACACAACGATGCAACAAACCTTTTATAACTAATTATTTCACATTTTATATTTAATACATAAATTGGTTTAAGATTACGTATAATCTTACAATTTCGTAGTACAGCGTTGCGTTGATAGTTTAGTATTTAACATTAACTGGGAATCACGATCAAAAAACACGCTATCCGTAACAAGAGCCGTTGGCCCATGGGCAATTTCTATGACTCTAAATCTCTGCGGGTGGTTATCAATCACTTTGGATATATATGGCGAGCCAGTACCTTGAGGTACCAGAGCAGGTGATATCCTAAACTCATACCAGGGCGGGGCCGTTCCGTCGTCTGTCTGGTAACGGACAGACCCGCACACAGTGGGGAGATAGCTGTTAGCGTCCTAATAGCTATCGTATAGCTTAGACCCGTCTCAAAGGAACGCGAAGTTACTCTTCGCTATCCTTCACCAAACCATTATATTTTGGTGTTTTGGCCAGATGAGTACCATCTAAGTGACGTGATGGGAATCCAGGGAGCGAACAACCCCAGGTATGCTCGAGAGGCTAACTTTCCCAAGGTTTCAATTAATCCCGTCTCCATAAAGGTGAACACAACTCATCTGGTTTATTCACTTAACCCCAAGATCGGTTTTGTGTTCGATATGTTATTAACTATATATGCCTGTGTGGGTATAGCTTAATGTAGGGACACGACTAGGTCGACTGATATACTCTTCTTTAGACGTAACAAAGGGAATACCAATCCTTTACGGTTTACATCAACCAACAGATTGTGTTTGCGAGATAGTACACTTTTAACTAAAATGCTCGGGCTATGTGCTAACATCGTCGTATTACCATACCAAGTTTATGCGGCATAGGGAATTCGCTAATTAAAAGCTAAGTCGATCGGTCACCAACCGTATCAGCTAGGGAACAACCTCGTCCTTAACTCATAAGATTGGTGTTGTCAATCTCGGTACCCTCTTCCCTAACCAAGATATTAGACGCCAGCCTGAAAGTCTAGACCTTTCTATAAGTAGTCAGAGCTACAGTTGCTAGCATGAGGGCGATAAAGGAGATCAACTCCCTTGTTTCCTCTCTATCCTGGTTGAATAGATTCTTCGGATAAATTTTGCCTATCAAGAATAATCTTCCGAATAATGAACAGTTTCACGCTCAAAGTCTTAATAATAATGTACTACAACTAAGCCTTATTAATGTTTATAACATAAAATATAAATATAAAATTAATAACTTAACTTTATATATTCATTAAAATTAATCTAGTACTTACTTCATAAATAAAGGGTACTATAGTCAATGTTTGAACACTAGTTTGCTAGATAGAGATAAATAAATTAACAAAATACTTTCTTAACACTATTTATAAAAATATATTCATATACCGTAATTATATATATATATAAAGAATCTAATTTACACATTCAATAAAATAAATAATACAAACAAGATTCATACTCAAATTATAAATCCTATGGTATTTATTTATAATAAACTTAAAGCATTCCTAAAAAATTTTTATCCCTTAAAATAAATAAATCAGATGGCGGAGCCAAACCCTAAAAATGCCAACGAATAAATACAATAATGAGAATAAATTAAAGTTATTTATGGAGAAACTATATGTTATCGTAAATGTTTGTATCAGAATTGCATAAACTATAATAAATGTATTTGGATAACTAGGAATATAAAAAAAATATTTATTAAATTTCTATTTGAACAAACTCTTCAAAATTGCACGGACGGAATCAAAACCTTAGCAATGGAAGAGTTTTTTGTTCACCAACATTTAATAGGTCTTATTACAAAAATATCACGAGGTAGGAGGAGCGTCACTCCTTTCACAAAAGTAAAACGAGGCAAATTCTTAAGATATAAATATATTTTACTACAATAAGAATTATTCAGATTCTCTCTCTTCATAACACTATGTATTTCCTCAATATTTTAATCAAACAGTTATACATATATTTTTTCGGAATCGCTCTGATTATTAAAATAAAGCTTCATATATAACACAGTACCAATAAACATGGTTACATTTCCCTAAAATTTACTTTCTTAGATTGTCCATTAAATACTTTTATGTTTGTCACTCAGGTTATTCGAAAACTTCTGAAAATATTAAAGTATACTAAATTCCTTATATAACTGGAATGGCAATGGATTCTTTCCAAATAAGCTTGTTCAACCAAATTATGAGGCACTTTGTTCTTACGAACGATTCTCTATTTTGAAATTAAATATATATTAAAAAATAGAAACCAACAATAAACTACACTTCTTAGTAAAGTAGCGAGCTTTTTCTGAGATAATTCTCTCTCTTTTATGCCTTTTCCAACCGTCTTTTTATGGTAAAAATGAGTACATTTCTTTTATTCATCAAATCACAGTGAACCGGGATTGATTCCTTTTTTTCTCTGTTTTAAAGGTCAACCTAATTTTATTTTTGTTTTATTTAAAATGATTTTATTTAACTAATCTAAATTTACATTTACTTTCCTCTATTGATTGCAAATGTCAACGGCATTTAAACTGATTAGCTATAATTTGTAATTCTGAAAAAAAATTCAACATATTTCATTGATATTCTATTAAAAGATAATTTCCTTCTTTTTTTTCTTTTACTTTTCTTAACAAACAGACTCAATCTTTTTAACCTTTTAATTTTTTCTCTAAACATCCTTACATATTCGTGCTAGGCTTGGGTCATAACTCCTTATTGACTCAAAGCAGAAGTTGATGAATGATGAGGGGAGGGTGGTCAGGAGGAGCGTGGGGTGATAGGATGATAGGAGAAGACAGAGTTGAAAGATTTAGAAGAAGAGAAGACGGAAATGAATGTTAGTATCTCCGAGCAGATGAAGCAGTCAGTATCTTTCTCCTTTTATTTTAGGCCAGGTTTTTTTCTTTGCTCATCTTATACCGGTTCCGGACTACTTGGGCGATGGAATTTCTTTTCTACACCACAATTTAATCAGCAAGCATTTTTTTTCTATTTTGTTTTCGGTCTTTAGATTCGTTCTCTTTTCTTCTAAGATGAACACTTTCATTTCTCATTTTATTAATTGTATACATTCTTTAGGCAACAGACCCGTCATTTCTTTTACTTTTCCTTGATCTCTCTTTCTTCCATGATAAGCGTATTTCTTTCTTCTTTTCTCGACCTTCTCTTTCTTCACTTAGGTAATGTTCTGAGTTCTTAATCGACTCAATCCATGGTTTTCTCATTATCAGAGTTTCGTTTGCTTCTCTTGTCAAAGACGCAAGAGTTTTGGTGTGACTGTGTTTCTGGCACAATTCTTTCGCTTTGCAAATTTCCTTTATGTTTAGTTAACTGTTCTTTAAAATTCTCTATTTTACTCCCTTTATTTACTATTCACAGACTTTGTGTTCACTGTATCAGAATTTATTTAAGTTCTGTAATGCTACGCCTCGTTTAACATTTTCTTTTCCTTCATTATATTGACCCAGATTGGTGCGTATCCCGTTTTCACCTATTGACGAAGGAGGAAGAAAATTGAGTCCTCTTAAGAGAATTTGGTAAAAGGTTTCCATTATTTGATCTAATAAAAAATCGGCTTACTTCATGCCATAAACTCGTGCTAACCCTTTCATGTGACCACAAAGTGAACTTGTGTTCTTTTTCAGAAAAAAAGAACGAATCAACAATTTGGTGTTAGTAATCCTGTATTTTTCTCATTTCCTGTTTTCAATTCTAATATTTTACGAAACCAGAAAACTCCATTTTTCGTTTTCAATATTTCTTAAGAACAATCGTAAAAATGAATCGATTCGGCATTTAAATTGCGTTCTCTTCATTTTAATTTTTAAGTTTGATATTCAATGATTAATTCTCTTTTAATCACTTATGAAATAGATAACAGGAAAATTAGATACTTGAAAAGTAATCGGCAACACTACTATTCTTAAATTTGCATAAATTATCAAAACATATACTCTTTAGTAATTTCTGAATCTTTGATATCCGTTTATCAAACTATAATCTTTATTCAAACCATTAATAATCATTTATTAAAACTGTCCCCGAAGTAGAGGCATGAAGAGCTCGCGTTTTTTTGTACCCATTTATCTAGCTTCTATTTCAGCGGCCTTACAATATGCATTTTCTAAGAAAACTCCATTCTTGAAATTAATCGGTAAGCGAAATTTTTGACATATTACCATGTCAACCGAAAAGACATAACCACAAGGTAGACGGTTGGCTCCCTATTACTTTACTCACTTTGTGCATACATACTCAATTATATCTTCTATCTATTTTAAATCTTTATTCTTTAATTTTCTACCATCTACTTAGATCTGAATCCTTTTCCTTACCTAATTATCTATTTCTATAGAGAATTCCAGTGCTATCCTTTCTTCTCCACCCCCATCAACCTATTTTATGCTAATAATTAATATAATAGCTTTCAAATTCTCTAATTGGCCGTCTTCTTGAAACTCTATATCCTGAACTTTCCTCTTGATCTTAAATTATTACTAATTATTTTTCTTTTTGTTCTATCTATTCATTATATATCACTATGTCTCTTTATATTATCATTAGTGTTCATTTCCTCATAATTTACTCAGATTATAATCATCATGATTGTCATTATTATTATCACCATATGGAATAAATCAATTTCTGAATCTGTTTTCATATTTCATAAATTCTCATGTTCGATAGGATTATTAGCAAACTCCACATTCCTGTATCCACTCTAGTAATTACTGTCAAATAGGAACCATTCCAATTCCTTATTTCTATCTTTCATTAATATTTGCATTTCGAGACTTTTACTTTTCCTTCATAAGAGGAGTTTAATTGGTGAAATTTTAGCTTTTATACGATAAGGTCCCATCCATACCTAAATTTTCCAGTTTTACTTCCCTAACAACTGCTTATTGGTTTTCTTAGCATAACTAACTCTCCTATCTCTAAATCCTTTGTATTTGGGATTTTATGGTACTCATTACTCTTTTGTTTAGATTGTGGATCCTTATATGATTATGAAAGAGTTATACTCTTGTAAGCATTATTCAGTTTTTTGGTAATTTAGATTGGTAATTATAATTGCTACTTTCATATCGTATATTTTAGCTGTATTATTATGTCTGAAAGGGGTAACGTGAGTCATCGTTTCTGCAACGCAAAAAAGAGAAAACGGAATTTCTACTGGATTACCAGAATGCCAGGGAGTGTCGATTTTAATGTACAAGGGTAACAAATGCGATAGATTATTTTTCCCAAAGAAAAGCAATGATTCATTTATAAAGCTGAAGCTAAAGCATTCTTAATACTCCTATTCGTTCTTTTCAAATGTACTTTTGCCGTGGTTTTTAATTTAGCTTGTGTTCAGTGGAGCTTCTTTACACTTAAGTTCACAAGTATCTTTACAGAGTTTGGAGTGAAATTGTGTACCATTATCGGTGTGGGTGTGGAGCAGGGTGTCTGAAATCTTGTAATATAATCAATAAGACAATTTACTATAGTTTCTTTGGTTATATTGGGAATAGGATAGGTTTGGAGAAAACGGGAGAAATGGTCAATGATGGAGAAAATATATTTATTTCCATCATTTGTGGTGGGTAAAGGACCCATAATGTCAATTCCTAACCAAGTTCCTGGGGAAGTGGCGGATTTATAAGTTTGAAGAGGGGCTTTAATACTTTTATAAGGCGATATTTTTTGACAAATAAGGCAACTTCTAACATATTCTTTTATGTCTTGTGACATATTAGGCCAGTAAAATAGACTTTCCAGCTCTATTCAATGTTTTTATGAAACCAGAATGAAAATTTAGATGAGAATCGTGTGCTATGTATAAGGCAGTTGATTTTAAAGAGTGGGGAATTATGACAGCTTCATTATAGGGTCTATAATATTTGTTTCTTTGTATGTAATATAAACAATTATTTATCATAGCAAATTTAGTCAAGTCTATATCTCTAGGAACTCTTTCTATGTTATTTTTCTCGAAATAGTTTATTACTCTTCTCCAAAGTGGATCATTAAGCTGTTCTTTTCTTATATTCTCTGAGCTTAATATTTGTGAATGGTCTAAAGGGGTAATTACATTATTAATAACTTGGACACTTCTACTAATTGCATCAGGAATTACATGCTCTTTTCCGGCCTTGAACTTTATGTCGAAATTAAATTCTGAAAGGAGGAGAGCCCATTCTGGCAATTCTAGGGGTAACAGGTTTAAATTTAAATAAAGTGTAATCTAAGTGCTTGATGGTCTACGACAGCAGTAATTTATGAACCGTAAAGATAATAAGCAAAATGTTTTATTTAGACTTAACTAAAGCGCTAAAGCTTCTCGGTTTCAAGCTGGTGCTGTAGTTTTGTTCGGAGGAAAGTTTTCTACAAAAATATGCGATTGGTCTGTCTATTCCTTCAATTTCTTGAGTTAACACTGAACCAATAGCAGTCCCGGAAGCATCTGTGTGAAGCTTGAAGTGTTCATTAAAATTTGGATATATTAAAATGGGAGCGGAAGTGAGTAGTTCCTTTAGCTTATTAAATGCTTTATCTTCAAGTTCTGTCAATATGAATCTGGAATTTTTCTTGGTTAAGTTAGTTAATGGGGCACATACCTCAGAAAAGTTTTGTATGAAGCGTCTGAAATATGAAGCCATACCTAGAATCCTTTTAACAGCTTTTACATTCGTAGGCGTTTCGAAATCTATCATTCCTTGT
>JABUQX010108604.1:0-11379 GCA_015478945.1 Trachelipus rathkii | reverse complement strand
TCTCTCTCTCTCTCCTCTACTCTACTCCTACTCTTAAGGAAAGTTTTCAACCTTTAACCAGCATTTAAGCTTAAAAGGTTTTGATGCGCTACTTATTAAATATGTTTTATTCATAAACAAAGGATCTTTGGAGATTAGAAAATTATTTTATTTTTCATTTTTTTTATTTATTCCTCTCACTGAATATAAACAAAAAATTAATCTAATTCTTACAGATAAAAAGTTTAATTATTATTATTATATTATTATTATTGATTATTATATTAATTTTTAATTAATGATTATTATTATTATTATATTATTATTAAATTATTATTATTATTATTCATTATTATCCAAATTTTTAATTAGCGTTTTTTTTTAAATTTTATTATTTAAAATTATTATTTTTTTTTTTATTATTTTTTTTTTTATTATTATTATATTCTATTATTATTTATTATTATTTTTATTATTATTATTATATATATATATATATATATATAGTATATATATATAATATGTATTTAAAGTATAAATGTAATATATATATATATATATAATATAAATATAGATATAATATATATATTATATTAATTATTTTATCAGTAATGTACCGCGCCTTGTCAGAATCTGGACCACTATATATCATACCAGTTGTGTAACAACTGTTATTTATTATTTTTTATTATTTATGAATTAATTTTAAAAGATTTAAATACTTTAATAAAATTAAAATTGACTCTTATATATAATAACCTCCAAATGAAGCCAATAAATGTAAAAAAAAACTCATACTTTCACACAACGTATCTTTTGAAACTCTTCCAAATCATCCATAGTATTACGACGACAGGATGTGTAGAACAATTCAATAGCGAGCGCTTTCATAACGACAGTATTTGAAAATAAAGCCAAAACACAAACCAGTGTACGAAAAACATTGAAAGCTTTTTTAGTTTTATTCTTCCATTTTTATAACATAATCTCAGTTCTGGTTTTATAATGACAAAAACGTCCTATATATTGGATACATTTTAGCACAAAAAGAAGTGTAAGACTTAGATCGAAACAATGGAAATGCTTAAATGTGTTAATCAATATAACTTAAAAATAAGAGATTTTTAAAAAATTTTCTCTTAGTTTCTTTTAACAAATAAATGTGAATTATATTTAAAAAAAAAACAACAAAAAAACAAAATTAAAAATGTGAAAGTAGTCTTTCTTTGATAAGACTATATTTATATCTACGTATAGTTGGCTAAATAACCCAAAATTAAAAATTATACTTTTTAAGAATTAATTTTATTATAAAAATATAATTTAGCTATAATATATATAATAATATATATAAATGATATTGATTAACACATTATAAACATTTCCATTATTATCTATCCAAGTCTACACTTCCTTTTGTCTATAAGGTATATATATACAGTATAATATACATATATAAATAATAATATATATATATATAATATATATATACATATAATACTATTAATAAGATCTATTATTATATAAATATATATATATATTATATATCAGATTATATATACGATAAAAAAAAGTCTACATATGTTTGAAATACACAATTTGAAGGTGTGAAATGTAAGATTCAACCGAATATTACTTGTACGACGATCACGAGCAACCCCTGAATCTACTATATACCTATATATTATAATAATAATATATATATTAACTATAATATATATATGATATATATATATATATAATTATAATATAATAATATAATATTATATATATATATTAATATATATATATATATCTAAATATATATATATAATATATAATATATATATATATATTATATATATATATACATTATACTATATAGTTATAATATTTATTTTCATATATAATATAAATAATAAATATATATATATATATACTTATATATACTATATATATATACTATACTATATAATATAATATATATAGTATATCTTATATATAATCTATAATATATATACTATATATATATATATATATATATATATATATATTATTATATCTATATATATTACTAATAATACTATATATATAATTGTGTGTGAAATGTTAGATGCAACCACCTATAAATTATATAACCACGATCAGCTCTTAATAAATATTCTATTACTATTATATTATATATATATATAATATATAATATATATATATATATATATAGTTATATATATATATATATATATATATATTTTTATATAATATCATATATTATTATATATAAAACTCTAAACTCTAACAACCTCCCCAGAAGGCTCTTTCCCCGTCAGTTAGAATATAATATATATATATATATAATATATAATACTATATTATACTATACTATTATATCATTATATATTAATATACTATACTATAATACTATATATAATTATATATATTATATATATAATATATATATATATATATATATATATATATTATATATGAACAATAATTCCAGAATCAGAAAAATATTTTAATAACAAATTTTGAATTTTAATAATTAATATATTTATTTATATGTATAAAAACAGTACTTTCCATAAATATATTTGAAGTGAATATTAAAAAATATTTGCATTATATTGATAATATTTTTATTCCTTCAAACAAAATTAACTCATCAGAAATTATTAACTTTGATATAACGCCCATAAGCGACGACCACCCAAATATATTACTATATATACATATAATATTATATATCATAATAATATATATATTAACTATATAGTATATATAATATAATAACTACTATACGTATATATATACTAATAATATATTATATACTATATAATATATACCGTAATTATATAATTCACATGGCTGAAGGTCCATGAAGCATGAACAAGACAACACATTCCATAAATAAATCACTGAATTCAATTTTAGGAAACTTTACTTATCGACAAACATAACATAACAATGAATAACTGACATTAATATTATCCATTTATAAATCTTTTTATAATGATTGTTAAAAATCACAAAAAATATATATTATATCAGATGTAAATATTACAGATTAATTAACGAATTGAAAGTTTTGGAGAGAGAGGACCGATAAAGCAAAACACAACACAGAAAAGACACGCAGAAAGAAAAGGACAACAAGAAAAAAAACAAAAGAAAAACCAAGAAAAAAAAGAATCGAGACACAAGGCAACAGAAAGAAAAAGAAAAAAAAAGACCCAATAAAAGAAGCCAAACAAAACCAACCACAACGCCCAGAGCCCCCGCGAAAACAATCCAAGCCAACACCAGAACCGAGCAACCCACGACCGCAGAGACCCCAGACACGTACACACAGACTACCCCAGCCAGACCACTCCCCCCCGCACACCGAAGCGAGAGACAGAGAGAGAGAAGCAGAACAGAACGAGAGAGACCGACCCCACCACCCGATCACCACCGAGACGAGATAGAGAGAAGAGGAAGAAGAAGACCCTCAAGAGGAAGAAGAAGCAAGTGAAGAAGAATAATAGAGGAAGGCAGAAGTTACAAGAGAGATGAAAGAGAAGAGACAATAAAGGGTAGAGGAAAAGTAAGAAGGACTTAACCGAAATGGGGTAATGAGAAAAAAAGAATATAATTGACAAGATTTCCATTATCATTACTTTATCATTATTTTTAACAATAAAGATATATTAAAAAGTATCTATACTTCATTATTCCAAAAAAAGCACAATCATTTTAGAGCTATAATATCATCGAAATTACTTTAAAAACAAAATTCTTTCAAAATATATACATATACAAGTTAAATACCCGTCTACAACTTTTAAGAAAAATAAAACACATCGCAATGCTAACAATCAACTTCGAACGGAAGTTTCTAAGCAATATTTTCTCTTCTCAGGCGTCCTACTGACTTCAGGACAGTTAAAGAGACAGAATTTCATACTTTGACACGTTCAAGAAAATCGAAAATGAAATAATAAATCAAGCATATATATAGCTTTTAATCAAGATATTTGCATATAATTTAATAAATAAACTAAGAAATAAATATTCAAATTATAATTATTATTTCTACTCGAGTCAAAATTATAAATAAACCTAACATATAGTTTCATAAACAATATATATTATTTCCTTCGGAACTATCAAGATGAACTAAACAAAGCCAATTTTTCTCAGCTACACAATTTTTGAAATTTAAGCCAGATTATCTCATCTATATAATTTATTTTTATTTTTAGTATCCTTATTATTTAGATTACCTTACTAATTATTATTAATTAATTATCTATTGATGTATATTAAGTTATGCATTTGAATGCATAGCAATTTATTCTAATCATTATCCATTTAATGTCCTTTTTACATCAAATTCAAATTCTTACAACAGGCCGATATAAATATATATCCCAAAATTAAAGAGATATATTCCACAAAACTTTAACTACTAAATATACTTAATAATATACTTTAATAACAATATACCATTAATTCTCATACTCTAAAAAAAATATAATATACACTATAATACCCACTACACTTCATATATATATATATACTAAATATATATACTAATATATATTATAAAAAGTATAAATATAAATAATAATATAATATATAATCAAATAATATGATATAATAAATAATAACTAGATACGTAATTCATTAACACTACTTCTATAGAGTAGATAGAGCTTGCTTTGCATTTCACCTTTTAGTCTATTACGCTTTTCTTCATATACTATATACTAAGGCTACTTAAGTATTCGCTCAGGACAACGCTGGGTAAACAAAAAAGATCACGCTGAGCAAATATACTAATTTAGAATAATTTTCATTGTTCATTTCCAAAAATTTGAGAGAATTAGCTTCACTGTTCATTTTCTTCAGTTTCTTAATAATTTTCAAGTAAAAATTTTTTTTTTTCTTTCTTGACCTTTAGAGCTGGTTCTAAGTGCTTTTTCGATGATTTTTCCTGTTCAGCATTAGTTTCTTAAGTCGGCATTAAAAATTATTGAGCAATATTTTATTTCACCATTGGCATCGTTGAAGATGAGGTGAAAAAAAAACTTGGATTGGCACAATGGATAAAGCTTTTAGCATTTAAACTTTAAATTTCATGTCTACTTCACTTTTAAATGTTACTTTCATTAAGGTAATATTTTGAACCATATCATCTGCATTACAGCACGATTCATTAATGTGGCTATGACCCTGATGTAGATACTGTTCTTAATGTTTACAATACTATAATAGCACCTGCAATGAATGCCTTTTAGTTATTTTCTCATATGGTTAGTAGAACTTCAATACCACGTGCAATGATGAACCAACCATTGCCTGCTAGTACGTCGTTTCTATTAATTTTCAAGGATGAAATTATAAAACAAAATTAAATTCTTCACACCTGATGTGCATTATATTATTTATCATTCGAATTGTACTCTTGCATTTCGTGAGTATAGTATTATTTTTATTATTCAACTTTGGTTGTTGAAACTTTTCTTGTAACTCTCTTAAATCATGTTGGGTAGATAGAGTAATTGCCAAATGAGTACATACTGTAGGTAATTAAAAAAATTATTACCGACTTCCGAGAAAATAAGCCTACTTTCACGTTATTTTGTAACATAAATGGCATAATATGTTATTAAAGAAAATAAATTTGGTTTGATTATAAGTTAAGATAGAAAGTATTGACATTTATGTCTTTTTTTTTTGTAAATTCGGATCTTCGGAACATTATTTATGCGAATGTTCCGCTACTCTATATATATATATATATATATATCTCTCTCTCTCTCTCTCTCTCTCTCTCTCTCTCTCTCTCTCTCTCTCTCTCTCTCTCTCTACTTCTCTCTTTCTTTCTCTTTCTCTTTTCTTTTCTCTTTCTCTTTCTCTTTCTCTTTCTTTCTTTCTCTTTCTCTTTCTCTTTCTCTTTCTCTCTCTCTCTCTCTCTCTCTCTCTCTCTCTCTCTCTCTCTCTATATATAATATATATATATATATATATATATATATATATATATATATATATATATATATATATATATATATATATATATATATATATATATATATATATATATATATATAGTTTTGTTTTTCTAAATTTCATTAACTGCATCATTTTTTATTTTAAAGAAATTTGTTTTGTATCTTGTGTCTAAAAGTGTTGAAATTGTTTTACAATTCATTAGATACATTGTAAAACCTTTTTCCATGTCCTCTTCTACCTCAATGCATTTATCGTGGTTCTTAAACATGAAAATGTTCGAGTCATTTGTTTCTCTATCAATAAAATAATTTTGGAAATTGAAATTGCGATAAAATATCGGAAGCTAAACTATCACTTCACTTAGTTGAACAGTATCCTTTATGCTCAAGCAATTTAGCAATTAAACCATTTATTTATTGCATCCAAGGGTGACAATGTTGGTGACTCACTGCAATACATTACCATTGCTTTCTTTTGATCTAGAAATATTTCTAGCATTAGCTATTGGCATCGGTTGAGTATAGGTTATTTTTTTACCCATACTAGCTAGAATTGTCCGATACTGAGGATCGATGTAGAAAAAAAATTGTCAATACCGATACCAGAAAATTGCTAATACCGAGTACATCCCATATATATATATATATATATATATATATATATATATATATATATATATATATATATATATATATATATATATATATATATATATATATATATATATATTAATATATATATTAGTAAACAAGAATACTTAAAAATAAAGAAAACCTGCCTGGTTTGGGATCGAACCACATGTTGCGTCTCAACGCACTACAGTTGAGCCATCCTCAAGCCCAAAAGAAAAAACCTTTGATTCATGAACAACTTTAACCGAACAGCTCCCGTCAAAGCATTATCACAGGTTTTCACCCTGTACTTTCCTCGTTTAATATTTTAAATTATTTGGTTTGAGGGATGGCTCAACGGTAGAGGCGTCGAGTTAATTGTTCTCAGTTGCAACATGCGGTGGTTCGATTCCAGATGAGGCAAGTTTTCTTTTATCTTCTCTTAATTGTTCTTTGTTTACTAACTTATTAATGGCGGTTATTGCAATGGTTAAATTATATATATAACATATATATATATATATATATATATATATATATATATATATATATATATATATATATATATATATATATATATATATATATATATATATATATATATATATATATATATACTACTATATATATATATATATATTTATAAAATTATTCATTTGTTTTCAAAAGGCTTCTTAAATGGTTATTCGTATAATAAGTAAATTGGCAGTAAAGTGATTTCATATTAATGGGTTTATTATAGTTATAATATTAGTTATTAGTTTGACTTAATATTATCACTACAACAAAAAAATATTAAAATAATTTTTTTACAGTTTTTGTATGAATCAGTTCTTCTAAATAAACTTATTTCATTAAATGTCTCATTATTACTTTCAATGAATTATAACTATTTTTGTTTTCAAAACTACCTTTTAAAAATATAGGTCTCCGGCGATCATAAAAAGAGGCCGGAACCAGGCAACGAACATATATATATATATATATATATATATATATATATATATATATATATATATATATATATATATATATATATATATATATATATATATATATATATATATATATATATATATATATATATATATATAATGAGGCGTAGCCTTGTCTACTAAAATTTTCATATAATAACTTAAAAATATAAATAGAGAGGGAGAGAGAGAGATACTGTATATCTCTTATATATATATATATATATATATATATATATATATATATATATATATATATATATATATATATATGTACCGGACTCGTTACATTGTATAAAATTTATAAAGGATATATGTAAGTGCTACCCAGATTTCTGGTGCACAGCTGTAAGAAAAGCTTGTACAAAAAAGTCCTGTTGCCGAAATAAATGTTTCTTTCTTTATTTTTGTATAGTGTCAAGGTCTCCGAGGTGCCTCGGTACCGAAATGCCTGGGCCAATGGGATAGGGTCAGTTAGAAAATAGAACCCGAAGAGCCAGCAGCTAGCGCTCTCTCGGGATAATAACTTGTAAGGTTATCAAAGACCCATTTAAATAATAATTGATATTGTAGGAATAAATATTTCTTTTTGAACAATAGTTAAAACACTTAAATTGTGTCCTTGTAAAATAATCATTAGAAGTAATTAATAAAGAAATAACTAAAGAAGCGTTTCGCTACTCCAAAGCTATTTTATTATTTGCTATATCAAAGTGATCTCTTAAATAGGGCCAATTAATCATTATAGAGATCATTCTTTGTACATAGTTTTGGTGGACCCCAGTACAGTGACAAAAAACCCCCCTTGCTGATCTAGGGGGCGCATAACAAGAAAAAAAAAGTGGTGATTGTCAAAGTGAAAAGTGCCAATAAACAAATATAGTGCTAAGTGAAGTGACCCATATACTGTGAAAATTTTTTTGGTAACAAAATAAAGTCTTAGTGCGTTGGTACATAGCTCTCATAAACTTTATTACATAACGATTAGCGTGAAGAATCCCGTTATTTTAAAAGTCGCTAGTCTTGTGAAAAAGAGCTCCATTTTCAAATAATATCACCGGCAAAAAAAAAAAAAAAAAGATTAAAGAAACGGGCAGAAGGGACTTTAAGATGCCCAGCCATAAAAAAAGATCTCCCCGGTTTAAGACCGGGAGGGGTAGGGGAAAGTCAAGTACTACAACAAAAGCATCTGCAGTTTCCCCCTCTTCCCCCAAATCTCCCATTCGAAGAGAAGAAAATGCGAACTCGGATGAGGAAGGGAGATCAGGACCTACCATACCCACTACGAGCAAGATCAGGTTGCCCACAGTCTCCCCCTCGTTGGTGGGGACTCCAAAGACCAGTCTGCCTATTGGCGCCATTCCAAAGTTAGATTTGCGTAATATGATGACTTGGTTACACACGACTATTACCGTTTTCAAACTTAATTGAGAATATTAGCATCCGTCCTTCCCCATGATATCGTAGCGACCATCAAATTTCCATTGGGGGGAGATTGCTTTCAAAAGTTAATTGCCTCGATCGAGGAAGCTTACGCCCCAAATTTGAGAAGTCAAATCAGTGAGATTTTCAAAAAAGGAAGAAAAAAAGAAGAACTCCCTTCAGTTTATTTGGCAAGAGTCCGTGATGTTATGGGAAGAATAGGATTTGATCCTGAAAACAGTGCTCCTTTTGTTCATGAATTGTTTATAAACGAGCTTCCATCTCGCATACAAGAAAGTTTAATGACTCTGGCAGACGATAGCAGTCTAGAAAAAATTACAAAAGTAGCAGATAACTTATATAAGAACTTTTATAGGAATGACTACGAAACCCCCCACGAGAGAAGGGGGAGAGAATATTGGGGGGCCGTGAATCATCTTCAAGGAGAACAGTTCCCAACACACGAGAGAGGATCACATGAGGAGAGTCGAAATACAAACAACAACAACAATTCCCCGGTTTCAGAAGAGGCTAGAGTAAACAAAGAGTTCTTTCGAGAGATGAAGGGACTTCTCAAGTCTCTGACCAAAGTCGCAGGACAGCTGAGTGAGGCTGCTGCCAAACCGACTCGATCAGAAGAACAACCATCCTTTCAAAATAGAAGAAATGCTCCTAGAGAACGTAAACAAAGCTTGCATTAGCCAATGCAGGTTGTTAGGAGGATTATGTAAACCTGCCAGATTCTTACATGAGGTTATACCTGTCATTCGAAGTCCATGAGTCAAACCCCCAAATGAGGCCGGGAAACGCGTCAGAACCCCCCTCGTACAGGAGTTAAGGGGGGAGGTGAATATTTTAAATGAAAATGGTCGTATTTTTAATTATGGGGATTCTGCTATAGTAAATAATTTGCATGCGTCTAATAGTAGGTTTAATAATAATATTAATCTGAATAATAATAGGTATGTTTGGTATTCTAATGGGTATAATAATAATAATAATAATAATAATAATAATAATAATAATAATAATAATAATAATAATAATAATAATAATAATAATAATAATAATAATAATAATAATAATAATATATCATACAACTTTGAGTAATTTTAAGAGTAACGAGCAAGGTGCTCACTGGCATGTACAAGAAGGTCATCCTTCTTCCAATGAAGCTCTGAGTATTCCGACTATTGACAAGAGTATCGATGTGACCCATACGATACCCACGCTGGCTTATAGCGGCTCACAAAATATATTAATTACGGATGCTCCGACTGGAGAAAGTCCGGTCATAAATAATATGTCTGTATTAAATAATGTAAGAGATTATAAACTTTATACTATTATGGATAAAATATCAAAAAGAGTCTTCATTTTAGATTGTGGTAGTGAAATCAATTTACTCCCTATGGAAGGAGAAAATAATATATCGATTATTGGTCAAATTAAAGCAGCCAATGATACCGTAATTGACGTATACTCACGCGAAATTGTTACAATTGATTTTGGTTTAAAGAGAACTTATGATGTAGAATTTTTAACAACTAAATTGCCAATTTGCATATTAGGTATGCCGTTTTTAAAAAAATTTTCGTTTAATATTAATTTTGAAACAGATATGTTAACTGATACTCAGAGCAAGGAATGTATAAATTTGTGTGATAAAACAATTTGTAGAGATAAGGCTTTTATTCATACTCTCTCTCAATTTTCTTCTTCTGTAGCTTCTAATGAACTTTTTAGTGATATACCTATAGTTAATAATCTGGTATTTGAATTTAAACATTTATTTATAAATGCATATTTACCGGAAAATTTTAAGGTTCGGGAAGAGCAACTTAAAGCGTGGGATGACTTGTTCAGAGAATTTGGGGGAGGGGGGAACGCCGAGTCGAAACTTAAGAATAGAAATGGGGGGAGGGGTTACGTGGGGGAGTGGAGACCCGCGTTCCAACTGCTATCTTGAAGGAATTAGCTTCACTTTTTCCTTATAAAACTAATATAAGCGGAGTTCCAATAAAACTTAAACCTCGTCGTATTCCTCATAAATTATTCGAACAAACAAAGAGGGAGCTATTAAATTTAGTAAAAGCGAAAGTTTTAAAGAGGGCACCATCGCAATGGAGTTTCCCCATCAGCGTTTTGGAAAAAAATGGGGGAGGGGTACGAATCGTGTGTGATTTTAGAAAACTTAATTCTGTGGCGAAAAATGATGTATTTGCTATGCCGAATATAAATGATATATTTAGTGGGCTTCATGGGACAAAGGTATTAAGTAAGCTTGACGTCACGAACGCGTACTATTTACTGCCTTTGGCAGAAGCCGATCAACATTATTTTACTATTAGTACAATGATCGGCAATTTTTCTTTTAGACAATTACCGATGGGATTTAAAAATTCGAGTTCGTGTTT
>JABUQX010108603.1:25000-32424 GCA_015478945.1 Trachelipus rathkii | reverse complement strand
ATATGTTAAATTTTTTTTTAAAAATTCCCATTTTCACAAAAATTGATTTCGGGGAAAACCGGTCAGTGGCGTAGGGGAAAACCGGTCATTAAATATTATTTGGTTTGTGCTTGTCCAAACTAATTATAATTATAATTTAAATGTTAAATAGAGTTTTAAATGTTATATTATTTAAT
Organism: Trachelipus rathkii; assembly: GCA_015478945.1. Taxonomy (NCBI): domain Eukaryota; kingdom Metazoa; phylum Arthropoda; class Malacostraca; order Isopoda; family Trachelipodidae; genus Trachelipus; species Trachelipus rathkii. Next base: position 32,248 of record JABUQX010108603.1, on the reverse strand, counting down.
TTTGTGATAGAAAGAACACAAGTTCTAAGTTATATTTTATTTAACATTTTGCAAACGTTGATTTTTTACAAAATTTTGAAATTTTATTTTCATTTTTTTATGCTAAATAAGCATTGAAAAAAAAGAATTATGACAATAAATTTTAATAATTTCTAATAATAATAATAATATTTCAACTTTTTAACAAAATAGGCACTTTATATTACGAGTAGGCCTATGTACGCACATTTCACGTGAACTTTTTGAAGAAACCAAAAAAAATTTTTCACCAATATATATAATTTAAATTATGACAATCAATTTTAATAATTTTTTAAAATAATAATAATATTTGCACTTTTTAACAAAATAGGCACTTTATATTACGAGTATGTACGCACATTTCACGTGAACTTTTTTTTTTATCCTTACACTAGATAGAAGAAAGATAGGTATAGAAAACATTAAACAAATGTCTTATAGTCTACCATACATAAAAAATTAAAATATTATTGAAAAACTAAAAAAATGGACATTTTTATACAAGTTTATATTGACCGGTTTTCCCCGACGCCCGACCGGTTTTCCCCCGAAATTGAAAAAACTTAACTTTAAAAATAAGCTTAATATTTTAAATTTTTTACATGGAAAATGTTAAAAATAGACTTCCCAATATGCATCTAAGTCAAAATTCTGATATCTTAATTCTACGAGATTCACCAGGTCTTAGAATTTTTTTGCAATTTAAAAAAAATTTTTTTTCCAACTTTGGGAAATTTTTTTGACTAGTAGGTGTAAGTTATTTACTTAAATTTTTATATATGGTTAAAATATATTCTATTTGCTACTTAAAAAACCTTTCTCTAATTGAAAAATGTTTTTATTTACAAAAATATTAACAAAATATTTAAAACACTTAATTACCCTCTGTGACCGATTTTCCCCCATTTTATAGTATATATATATATTATATATATATATATATATATATCATATTATATTATATATATATATATATATATATAAATATATATATATATTATATAATAATTTATATAGCATACCGGTATATTATATATAATATATATATATATATTTAGATATATATACATTGTACCTATTTATATTTTATTTGTTGTATAATATATATATATATATATATATATATATATATATATATATATATTATATATATTATATATTATATACTATATATATATATATGTTGCTAGGTATGTATAACATTCCCAGCTGCCAAGAGTTCGCCTTCTGTTTTGAGTTCATATCCACCACTTCATCCTCCAGGAATCTTAGGAGACACCACCTTTTACCACTACCGTATCATATACACGATACTTATATCCACACCCCTCTTAATAGACAAACATCTTACAAGACATCCCTATCCCTTATATTTCCTGTCTGGCGAGAAATTGCCCCACATTGCATGTCCTGCGTGTCGTAGAAGGCGATTAAGGGACGGTGGTAGTTATGTTGGCTGCCTACTACCACTTATTTTTTGCCAGAATGTAATGCATTTGCCTAAGAGAAGGTCGTGATCGCCGTAAGCAGCCTTCTATCTTTCAGCAAAAATTATGAATCGTATGGGTACATGGAATGTCAGAGGAATAAATGTTAGGAGAAGAGGAGAGAGTGATGGATGTATTTAGAAGCGGCAAATTTGATTTGCTTGACTGTGACTGAAACAAAGGATGAAACTAAACAGTGGAAAATGAGTGGTTGTGGTGTTGAAATGTGTTGTTTGGTGTGGAAAGAATGAGAGGGGGAGAGAAGGAGTTTGCAATTCTGATGAGTGACTTGTAGTAGAGAGCTATGGTAGATTTTGTGTGAAGTACTAGAATTTCTAAGTTTAAATTTAAGTTTGAAAAGGGTCAAAATTTGTGTGGATGCGACAATATGTCCATCTGAGGGTAATGTTGAAGAGTGGGCAATTTTCTGGGATAATCTGAATGATGTTTTGGATGGGGTGAGTAAGAGATTCAGTTCTCTTGCCACATATCTGACCACCCAAATTTTTTTTTTTTTTTTTACAGTTTGTCACCACCACTCGAACAGGCAGAGCTCTACTTCAAGGAGGGTTGTGTAGTACACTCAAAAAGTTCACATCTAGCGCAAATACGCATATGAAGCACAATGGCAGGCTTTAAAGTGAGGGTGATTAATAAATTCACCAGGAAATACAGATGGAAAGAATTCCACAGAACAGAGGTGGTGAGAAAGAAGGAAGCACGACAGCGAACTAGCCTGGAGTTACCAATGTCAAAACAAAACTCGTGCGCAGTACAGTACCCCTTGTGCTACGAGGACGTCATAAGTAGTGGTACGCGAGTGATAAGTTTGCCCTCGAGCACCCGGCACTGCGTACCTATAGGATAGATGATAAAACACCAACACCAAGCCGCAAAGATAGAGGGTCCAGTGAACTGGAAAGTTACAGAAACAGTTTATAAATTTTAGCCTTTGACTCGAACACCTGTCCAAAAGGCGGCGTGAAACCAGAGGCCCCCCCCCCCAGATATGAGAGCAGTACTCCATACATGGGTGGATGAGATCCCTTTATATAGCTGGAGGCAACTGAGAAGAGGAAAAGTCTCGCAGTCTAAGTATTCCCAGTTTCTTTGAGGCCACACTAGCAACCGTTGATGTGAAGTTTCCAAAACATTTTTTTGTTTATGTTGAAGGCCAAGGATGTTTATATTGTCAACAGGAGAGAGGAGAGAACCATTAAAAGAGATAGGAAAGTTAGAAAATGTTCTGGAGAAGGAGATTTGTAAACATTGAGTTTTTATAGAATTGAATTTCACAAGGTTTTCAGACGACCCCATTCTTTGGGAAATTCTATCCAGAATCAGCAAGATAGAATAGAAGATTATGATGAGTGGCAATTCTAGAAGTAAAAGAGGAAGCAGGATTGATATGTTGAAGAATGAAGGGTCAGTCATCGGCATATGAGTGAATACAGTTAAAGGTGCAGGTGAGAAGATCATAATGAAATGTAGGAATCAAGTAGGAGATAAGACAGAACCCTGAGGAACACCACTAAATTGGTAAAAAAAGAAGAAGTAGCCCCATCAACAACAGCAACATTGAGCGACATGAAAGAAAATCACATAAGTAAGCAAAGAGACAGAGGAAGCCCAAAGACAGGGAGCTTGGAGAGCAGTGACGCGTTCCATACTCAGTCAAATGCTTTGTATATGTCTCCCCATAGTTCCTAAGAGTGAAAAACCATTAATCGGTTAGATAGGAAGGTATATCACCAGTAGACCTTGAGCGCTGAAAGCCGTACTGGCAATCAGAATGAGTTTCCAGATGATCTAAGAAGTGAGAGTTGAGAAGGGTTTGAAAGATCTTAGATAGAATACAAGTGAGAGCTATAGGGCGATAGAATTATCAGAGCGGCTTCCTTTTTTCGGAATAGGTTGGACATGTGCGAGCTTCCAACACTGAGTGAAAGTGCTAGTATTGAGACAGAGTATAATTGACCGAGGGGTGGATAGCATACAAGCACACTTCCTCAAAACTCAGGAAGGATGCCATTCCGGGCCCACCCGCCTTCCTAAACGTCATAGATTTCAGAGGCCCCTGGCACCTGATCAAATGTAATCACAGGCAAAGGCATAGGACACTGAGAGGAGAATGAGTGTGAGTTAAGGAGCAATGCCAGACTCGTCCCAGGCGTTGAGTTGGAAGAAATAGGAGGCGAAGAAATTGGCCTTTTTTCAGTTGAGAATTACAACGAATCATCAATTCGAATAAGAGGAGGAAAAGGCCAGATTTACAGAAGTTTTGCTAAGATGTTTTTGGCAAGAGGCCAGAGAAATTAGTCAGTAGGAGAACCAAGGAGGTTAGCGCACTTTCATTTGATGAAAGCCCGCATTCCTCGTCGGAGTATCCCTGCAATGATTTCTAGCTGAATGAAAATTAGCAAGTGATAGGAGAACGAGAATTTTCCACTCCCGATACGCACTGTCTATAGCCTGAATGGCCAGGAAAAGCACAAAAATAAACCATTGATTATGAGGAGAGAAAAATTTTAGTTGAAGGAATGAACCTGCTTCATCCATCAACGATTACAGCTTCCACCTTATCGGCATTTATTATTATTATAAAAACTTTCTTTTAACGTGCTTTTTCCCTTTTTCAGAGGTAACACGGGGGATTACTGGGAAATCAAAACTTTAAGCCGGCTATCCCAAACAAAGCACCACCAACATGTTCGCAGTGGTTTTAATTTTTGCCCCCAAGGAAGATAAAAACTCCAATCTGCAACACAGAGGATTGAAACCAGCATCCCTACATGAGAGTATTGGGGAGTCAACCTCCTACGCCATGATGCGGTCTTATTATATTATCAAAAATTTGATCCCTTAAATAATTTTGGGGTGAACCCTTGACCCCCTTTGGGAGAGAAGAGAGAGAGAGTGAGGAGAGAGTGAGAGAGAGAGGAGAAGAGAGAGAGAAGAGATAGAGAGAGAGAGAGAGAGAGAGACGAGAGAAGAAGAGAGAGAGAGAGAGAGAGAGAGAGGAGAGAGAGAGAGAGAGAGAGAGAGAGAGAGAGAGAGAGACAGGAGAGAAGAGAGATGAGAGAGAGAGAGACAGGAGAGAGAGAGAGAGAAGAAAGAGAAAGAGGTAAGAGAAAGAGAAAGGAAAGAGGAAAGAAAGAGAAAGAGAAAAGAGAAAGAGAAAGAAAATAGGGAAAGAGAATGAGAAGGAGAAAGAGAAAATGAAAGAGGAAGAGAAAGAGAGAGAGAAGAGAGAGAGCAGAGAGAGAGAGAGAGAGAGAGAGAGAGAGAGAGAGAGAGAGAGAGAGAGAGAGAGAGAGATTTTTAATATACTTTTTCAATTAATTTCATCATCATTCCATCACTAATTTTGGCCAAGCCAAATTGGAAGGGTTTTAAATTATTTTTCCTTCAGCGGGTCTAAGGTGGCGGGATCCTCCCTTCGGCCGTGGTTCGCCCCTTTTGGGCGACTCTTCGGCTGTTAGGGGCTTCCCCCTCTGTGAAGGTATCTCTTTATTGGATTGGCCTATCTGTTCTGGGCTCCCACCCACCTTTTTGGTGCTTCAAGCCCTTGGTTCCATCTACTCCCACGTATCTTTAAGAGGCTTCAAGCCCCCTGGTTTTCTATCTACTCCCTTTTGCAATCTTCCAGTAGGGTGAGTTTGTGGGATTGGTAGACATGGAGCAGCTGGCTTGCGAGTGCCATCTTCTCTGCTGGTTGGTGTTATGAACTTACAGAGGGATGCGTCTAAACTTCCAGAGGGCGCATCACGAAGAATACGATGGGGCTGTCTTGCAGGAGGCAGGGCAAATCACCCTCATGGCGAGGGAGGAGGTCCGGCTGATGGGGTTGAACGTGCGGTTCATGAACCAAGCTCTCTTCGCCGCATTCCCAACGCGGACCCTTGATTCAATCAGGGGTAAGAGGAAGTCAGCTGTCTACAAAGACACCGTAGCTCGTCTGAGACGTGAACAGGCCGCTGCGCCTCTTAACAATGGGGCGCAGGCACCTCCGGAGATGGCGGAGGCCCCGATTGTAGACCTTGTAGTTCCGTTCGCTGACGTTGTTCGGGTTGGGGAAGAGGTCTTGGTGGACCCTGCTGTCCCTCCGAACCGTCTAGTCGAAGTGGTTGATTTGACTGGGGATGATGATGCTGAGGTTCAGTTGTTGTTGTGTGAAGAGTGGGGTCCTCCTCCGTTCTCGGAGGAGGATCTCCGGCTGCTGCTTTCTCGTCGAGGTTTTAAGCAATTCCTCGACTTGGAGGACCGGGGTCGCCCGTATGCAGGCGAGCCAGTTAGGCTCCCTGCTCCAGATGCCCCGGTCTCTAGAGCCCAAAGAAAGCGGCGAAAGTATGCTGAGCTCCAATCCCTGTATTACCGTGATAAGGCGAAGGCGCTAAGCTTTGTCACGGACAGGGAAGCGTTCGTGGAACATCGGGTGCCACCTGATACTGTGTGTCAGGAGTGGCGCGAATACCTGACGCGTCGCGTGGAGTTGCCGGGGTTGACCGACAGCAGCATTGTCAGTTGGCCAGAATGCTGAGACCCTGTTGTCTGCTGATGCTTGGATCTCCGTCAACAAGCTCAAGTGGGCGATGGGTGCTTTCAGCAGGAACGGTGCCTCAGGAGTTGATGGAGTTTCCTTCCAAGACCTGGAGAACTTCAGGCGGGGGGATCTCCTCAACATCCTTAATGGCCTTCTAGCATACCCGCAGCCCGGGCTTCTGAGGGGGCGAGTTACGCTCGTTCCCAAGGTTCCCGAGCCTGTGGATTTTGGTGACTTCCGACCGATCTGTGTCCTTCCGGTTGTGGTACGGCTGCTCCACAAGATCCTGGCTAGGAGATTGGGGGCGGTTAACCACAACCCTTTTCAATCTGGGTTCAGGTCGGGCCGGTCTACGTCCCAAAATATTTACCTTCTGCAGAAGGTCTTCGAAACAAGGTTTGAGCGGAGGCGCGACTTGTATGTCACTTTCATCGACTTCTTTTTTTCTTTGGGCTAGGCTTGGCCCACTCGCTAGTCACTTACTGAAACTAAGATCAGTGTCCCAGGAGACATGTTTGGGTAGGTACCGGTTGGGTGAAGCAGGGCAGAGGCATCCTGCAAGGGGACCCTCTCTCGCCTGTTTTGTTCAATGTCGCGTTGGATTACATCTTGAAGCAAACATCCACTGATGTGGGTGTCCCTATGGGGGGCCAGCAGGTGTCATCGCTGGCCTTTGCAGATGACTTAGTGCTCCTAGCCTCTTCACGGCTGGGAATGCAAGCAAACCTGGTTGCTCTGGCGAGGGTGGCGAGATCTTTGGGTCTCGAGTTTGGGTTCCACAAGCGCGTTGGTTGGTCTGCATTGGCTGGGGATGGCCAAAATGTTTGTCCATTACCACACTCCATTCGTGGTCGAAGGGACAAACATACTGAAGATGAACTCGACAGGTGTTTATAAATACTCTGGTGTAGCAAAATGGTCCTTTGGGGGGGACTTGAGGGACAGACTAAGGAAACTCTCCTCAGCTAATCTCAAGCCATAGCAGAAGTTGCACTTACCCCCTATGGAACAAATACCATTCTCCATTCTTACCCAAAAAAAAAAATTTTTTGGGGTGAGAATGAAAACACAAGGGGGAAGAATGGAAAAGCACTTTATTGTCAAAATAATTGTACACAGGTAGGGTATATATACATATTACACATACATACATACATATATAAGTAATGAAGGGAAAAAATGTAAGGGATAAAATGG
>JABUQX010108603.1:0-15000 GCA_015478945.1 Trachelipus rathkii | reverse complement strand
CATCACACAGAAGTTCTTCCATCCCAGGGAGTTGGAGGCCACTCAGCTTGTGACGAGAAGAGCTGTGGAAGTGCAGGATCTTCATGTAGTCTGGCACGTTGCCATAGCGTCGTAGTCGATGTTAGTAAAGGCTGAAATCGCGTCGATTTCAAATGCGGGAGAGAGCACGTCAGCAGTGAAAGTTTCGGTCAAACACCTGAAAATTATGGTCTGACATCAGTGGTGAAACTGTAGAGACATTTACTCAAATGGTGACGAGGCTTTCTCGAGGAAGTGCCGTTCGTTTCTTGGAAAGGACCATAGCGAAGGTAAGTGCGTTTGTGATCCAGTGAGTATGTGGGAACTCACGGACCCTCCAGAAATTAGCGGAAATGCGAAAACGGCGAGATACATCGCAAAAGTAACTCCCTCCCAAAAGCACTGTAGCGAGTCTCAGGAGGTTGCAACTTTGCGAAGGAAAAAAGGCGAGAGGAGACCACACTCCGTTCAGGTGCTGCTGTGAGAAAACACCTCCGACAGCAAAATCGGGGAGGCATCTACCTGAACTCTGGGGCGGAGCTGAGTCCTGAGGGGTGAACTAAGAGTGTGCAGAAAAGCGAAGGCTTCTTTTGGAAAGCTTCAAAAGCAAAGCCGTAGGCTTCATCGAACCATGTCCACTTTTGTAGAACTACCTCTGTGCTTGGGGCGGATGAGAGCGGTGAGGGGGTCGAAGAATATCAGCGCCCGATTTGAGGAAAACGATGATAGAAGTAAGCATGCCGAGGTACTGACGAAGCTGCTTCTGAGAGACAGCATAGGGAAAGTGCGAAATGGCCTCCCACCGCGCTCTTGCAAGAGGACAAAATGCCATCCGCTTTTGTTGAACAGTGGTCCTAGAAAAGTGCAGAGAAGGCGACACCAAAAACACACTTTGCCGGGTTGAGACGCATGCCACATCGTCCAACCTGGCAAAAACTGCACGTAGATGTTGCTTTCATTGTCTCTGGCAGGAGAAGAGGGGGAAGCTATTGAGTAGGTCATTCAAGATAAGCAAAGGCGAAGGAGTGAGACCTCTAAAGAAACGTCATCGATGAAGCGTTGAAAAGTCTGAGCTGCACCCCTCAAACCGAAAGGCATGCGTGTGTACTCAAAGAGGCCAAAAGGAGTGATGATGGCCGTCTTCGGTATGTCCTCCACTGCTACTGGGATTTGGTGGTAAGCTCTTATAAGATCCAGTTTTGAAAAGATGCTCTTACCTGCCAGATTCGAGGTGAAAGACTGGATGTGCGGGACCGGGTAGCGATCTGGTATTGTGCAAGCGTTCAGAGCCCTAAAATCTCCCACAGGCCTCCAATCAGAAGCACCTTTAGGCACCATGTGGAGGGGGGAGGACCATGAACTTTTGGAAGGGCGGACGATACCAAGTTCGAGCATGTGCTCAAACTCCGCCTTGGCTGCCTTGAGCTTGTCAGGAGGCAGACGCCGAGCACGAGCAAAGGTGGGAGAGCCCGTAGTCTCTATATGGTGGCGCACAGAATGTTGAACAGGAGAGGAAGAAGAACAGGGGTTCAACAGCGCCGGAAAATCCTTCTGCAGGATGGTGAAGAAGGGGGCGGTACCAGAAGAAGGAGCAACCGCAGAGATGCCTTTAAGAGCAGAAGAAACTACGGTACCTGCAGAAGACAGAGACGTACAACCGTCAACCAATCTCCTGTTTCTGAGATCGACCATAAGGTCGAAATGTGAAAAGAAAATCAGCTCCCAAAATGAGTTGGGTCACATCAGCAACCACAAATACCCAGGGGAAATTGACGGCGGAGAGAGAGGTCTAAGGTCAACAGGCCGCTCACCATAGACGGGATTGGTAACTACCATTTGCTGGCGTAAAGAAGCCGCCGGTCAGGGAAAGGGAACAAGGGGAGCTTCGGGTGGTATCACCCGGGGGAAGCAAAAGAATACGAGGCTCCGGTATCGATAAGGTAGAAGAGGTTTGTAGAAGAGGTTTGTGGACCTGTCGAAAAGGCGCAGAACATCCTGAGACGAAGAAGGCGGAGAGGAAGAACAAACAGAGGGGTGGCCAGCTGTATCCACCGCCTTTATGAACCGCTGGCTAGAGGGTTTCCCGAAAAAGTGCAGGGTTGGTTGCACCTTTTCGCTTTCAGGCCAAACCGGTAGTGGTAAAAACAATACCCATTTGGATATTGCTGAGGGCCTGGGGTGGGAGAACGGTCGGAGAAGCGACGACCTGAAGAGGAGCGGCTGTGGGAACGAGAGTCCCTTGGAGACCGCAGCATGGCGGAGATGGACATCAGCTCCGCCTTGATGTCTGCCATGCCATGTTCCAAAGTAGAAAGACGAGCCTCTATACCCGAAAATCGGGATGAACAGGGGTCGTGAGAGGCGCTGGAGATGGACCAGGGGTACGAGGGATGGGGCTGGTACACCGGGTAAGAAGAAGAAGCAGCGGAAGAAGGAACCGAAGAAACCGCAGGTGTGGGGGAAGAAAAAGTATAAGGAGAAGAAAGCGAAGAAGACAGGGGAGGCAAAGAGGTAGAAGGAAGAGGAAATGCCTGAGCTGCAGGAGAAGAGGAGACAGTCACAGGGGCAGAAATAGCAGAAATAGCGGGGGCATTGGAGTTGAAACGGCGCAGGAGACCATCTGCCCTCTCTGCTACCTCCTGAAGAGAAAGCTTCGGGTCCATAGATGCCAGAAAATATTGTACGTCATGAGGCAGTTTCTGCACAAAAAGTGTGCGGATGAAACCTGATTCCTGGGGAGTGGGAGGACCACTTAACAAGGACAGCATTTGAACCAGGAGATCAGAAGGCTTCTGATCTCCCAGCGAGGTGCCACGTAGCAACTCCTCATACTTTGCTTCCTGAGTAGGAGCCATACGAGAGACCAAAAGATCTCGAAGAGCAGTGTAAGGAGTGTCAGAAGAAGATAAGGTGGGAATGGAGTCTCTGATACGGAGCGAGACATCTTCGGGCAAGAAAGACAGAACAATACCGTATCTTGTCTGTTCATCGCTGACAGTGCGCAAAATACCGTCAACGATAGAGAACCATAGCTCAGGGTGGTGTGAATAGAAGGGAGGAAGACGAACATGCGTGGGAGTAGGGGAAGGAGTGGAACCCGTCTCAACCATGACAAGTGCAGGAGAATGAAGCAAGAGAAAAGAAATTGTGGAGAGGAGAAGGTAAGAATTTGGAAAGGGAAGAAGGAAGGAAGAAGGCAAAACCACAGCACAATACGAAATTGCGGGGATTTTTGAGTCCTTGTACAGGAATTGAAGACAATGTGTCTATTATTTTTTATTTTTTTTTTTTGAGCCCCACGCAGCTGCTATACAGTACCACACAGCGGCTATACCGTACCACAAAGCGGCTATACGGTACCACGCTATATATATATATAAATTATTAATTATATATATAGAAACATATAAAAATATTAAAAAGAAAATAATATTAAAAAATAATAATAATAAGAATGGCAATAATAATAATAATAATAATAATAATAATAATAATAATAATAATAATAATAATAATAATAATAATAATAATAATAATAATAATAATAATAATAATAATAATAATAATAATAATAATAATAATAATAATAACTTTCCTTTAACAGTAGGAAAATAGTTAAAATGCAGACTCCGAGGTTCTACCAGGCACAAAAAGCTGGTGCTGCAGATTCAGAAGAGGCTGGGTTGTTGGGGGGCCTACTACTACAGGTAGGCTCTGCTTCAAAATCCAGGGTGTCACCAATGAAGTGCTGCTGTAATAGGCAGAACTTCTTTGTAGGGATGTTAAACACAGAAGACAGTTGAGTATATAATTGCTGTTTTCTTACAATAAGCAGCCTGAAGCTTGAACCCCAGATATCCTGGGTAAAAGAAAAATATAGCAATAAATAATACGAAAAACAATATATAATAATATATAAATAATGATAATGACAAATAAATAAAAATAAAAGTAAATTGAATATAAACAAGTAGGGCCTACATTGGCCTACTTGATTTGTAAAAATATATACAATAGTAAAATTTAGAAAATCGGCCGTAGGTCCCTTACTAGGAAACCCTTAAGGAAAAATTAGGCTTTGGTTTATGCCTAACCCAAAGCTTTCTACCATGAATAAACTAACTAAGAACAGATGGTAAAAAAAATAAATATAATGAAATTTCTATAAGTCACTTTACACTGGGGGTCCTAATAGGGCCTACATCGGCCTACTTAATTATTTTAATTTATACATAATATATCAAATATTTTTGGATCACTGCACTCACCGCATAAAATTGTATAAAAAGTTTTATCATAAAAATGATAAATTCAGCGTCTAAATAACATAAATTGTAAAAAATAGAAGAGCCAATATCGTCGGCGTGCGTTACAGAAGCTGTTGCTATGCATCATAATTAAACAAAAGAATGTCGAAAACCGCACTCTTCGTTCGTTTGAAATTACTCTGCAATACTGTAAATTACCGTGCAAATACCGGCCATTCGATTACTTTCCCAGTAGCGTACGCTATAATTATATATATAGTATATATATATATATATATATATATTATATATATATATATATATTTATTTATATATATATATTTATACATAAAATAGTTTTTTTTTTTTATAATATATTTTTTATAATTATATATATATATATATATATATATATATAATAGTATATATATATATATATATATATATATATAATATATATATATATATATATATATATATAACGAGACAGAAATAATTCTCATATCCAATTTAGATTTTATTAGTATAGCCATAAAAATTATTGGTTTAAGAAATAATTTTTAATATAATTAATGTAATTAATGAATAGTAATTATAATTTAAAAAGCCGCATGGGCCTAAATAAACTGTCCCATTCAACCAACAATAATTAATAATATAATAATAATAATTAAAAAGCCGCATTTGCCCCTCTAGAATGTCCCAGTCAATCCATTTATAATTAATAAATAAGAATAGTAATAAGCCGCATTGGGCCTATCTAGACTGTCTCAGTCAACCATAATAATTAATTAATTAAGAATAATAATTTTTTAAAAAAAAAAGGGGGAAAAAAGGGGGCTGCATGAACCCCTCTAGAATGTTCCCAGTTAACCCATAATATATAAGGAACAATACTTAAGAAGGCCGCATGGTAATATTTAGACGGTCCCAGTCAACCAATAAATATTAATAATTAAGAAGCCGCATTGGCAACTCTAGAATATCCCAGTCAACCCATAATAAATAAGTAAATAAGAAATAATACTTAAGAAGTACGTAAGGGCCTATCTAGACTGCTCCCAGTCAACCAATAATAATTAATAATTAAAAATAAAAATAAAGAAAGCCGCATTGACACCATCTAGAATGTCCCAGTCCACTCATAATAAATAAGAATAATACTTAAGAAGCCACGCGCATGGTCCTTTTTTAGACTTTCCAGTCAACAAAAAAAAATTAATAATAAGAAGCCGCATTGGCCCCCTCTAGGATGTCCCAGTCAACACATAATAAATAATAAAATAAAAAATAATTACTAGAAGCAGCATGGGCCTATCTAGACTTGACCAGTCAACCGAAATTAATTATTAATTAAAAATTAATAATTAAGAAGCCACATTACATTAATCCCTCTAGAATGTCCCAGTTAACTCAAAATAAATAACAATAATTCTTAAGAAGCCGCATTGGTCCTTTTAGACTTCCCAGTAAACCAATAAGAATTAATAATTGTGAGAAGCCGCATTATCCCTCTAGAATGTCCCAGTCAACCCATTAAAAATTAGAATTAAGAATAATTTTTAATATAATTAAAATGTAATTATAATTAGTATTTATAATTAAGAAGGCCACATGGGCCTACCTAGAGGACTGTCCCGGTCAACCAACAAAAATTAATAAATAAGAATAATGTAATTCAGAAGCAGCATGGGCCTATCTTGACTGTCCCAGTTCAATAATTAATAAATAAGAATAAATTATTCTTAATTATTAATTATTATGGTTGACTGGTACAGTCTTAAAAGGACCATGCGGCTTCTTAAGTATTATTCTTATTTATTATTTATTATGGATTGCCTGGGACATTCTAGAGGAGCCAATGCGACTTTTAATTATTATTTCTTAATTTATTTATTATTGTTGGTTGACTAGGACAGTGTAGGTAGGCCCATGTGGCTTCTTACTTATAAATACTATTCATTAATTACCTTAATTATTATTAAAAAAATTATTTCTAATTCTTTATTTTTATGGGGTTGACCGGGACATTCTAGAGGGGCCAATGCGGCTTCTCAATTATTAATTTTATTGGTCGACTGGGACAGTCTAAAAGGACCATGCGGGCTTCTTAAGTATATTCTTATTTATTATGGAGTGACTGGGACATTCTAGAGGTGACAATGCGGTTGCTGATTATTCATTTTAATTATTAATTATTTATTGGTTGACTGGGGAACAGTCTTGATAGGCCCATACGGCTTCTTAAGTATTATTCTTATTTTAATTATTTAATTATGTGTTTACTGGGATATTCTAAAGGGGCATTGCTGTTCTTAATTATTAATTTTTATTGTGTTGACTGGACAGTCTAAAAAGGACCATACCGGCTTTCTTGTATTATTCTTATTTATTATTGTGAGTTGACTGGGACATTCTTAGAGGGCGTCAATGCAAGCTTCCTAAATTATTATTTCTGAAAATAATAATTAAAGAAAGCTTGCATTAACCTCTTCTAGATGCCCAGCAACCTATAATAAAATAAAAAATAATTTACAAAGAAGCCGTATGGTCCTTTTTTAGACTGTCCCAGTCAACCAATAAAAATTAATAATTAAGAAAGCACATTGGCCCCTCTAGAATGTCCCAGGTCAACCAAAATAAATAATAAATCAAGGGAATTAAAACTTAAGAAGCAGCATTAAGCCTATCTAGACTGTCCCAGTCAAACCAAAAAACAGGAAGATATAATTAGTTATTAAAAATAATAATTAAAGAAGAAAACCGCATTGACGCCTCTAGAATGTCCAGGTCAACTCATAATAAATAAAGAATAAATATATAAGAGCCGCCATTGGCTTCTTTTTAGGACTGTCCCAGTCAACCAATTAAAAAATGAATAATTAAGAAGCCGCATTGGCCCCTCTAGGATGTCCCAGTCAAACTCATAATAAAATATTAAAATAATAAATAAAGAATAATACTAAGAAGCCGTGGGCCTGTCTAGACTGTCCCAAGTCAACCAATAATAATTAATAATTAAAAAATAATATTTAAAGAAACCGCATTGACTCCTCTAGAATGTCCACCCAGTCAACTCATAATAAATAACCATAATACTTGAGAGAAAAGCGCCATGGTCCTTTATTTAGACTGTTCCCAGTCAACCAAATAAAAATTAATAATAAGAAGCCGCATTGGCCCCTCTAGAATGGCCCACCTCAGCCATTAAGAAAATCCTAAAGCAGTAATGAAATCTAAGAACAAAAAATCAGTGTATCTGGACAACTTCACGCCTATTCTTATCCTCAAAGCCAAAAAATCTACCTCCTCGCGCCCTTTCAGCATATCTGTCTTTTTTAATAAGAGTGCTAAAATGTAGACAATATTCCAATACTGGCCTAACATAGCTATTATCGACATTATACAAAAACAAATATATATAATTAGTCTCCATCTGGCATTATTTCAATTTTTAACCGGTAGCGCCCTAGCTCTGGGTTCAAAATTTTACAATGGAAACAATGAAAAGCAGCACTAAAGAATGTTTACCAGACTTACGGTACAAATGCCAATAGTTTTGTTGAAATTGAAAAAAAAAAAAATATATTAAAAACTTCATTAATATATATAGTTTTATTTTTTAAATTTTTATTACTTTTTAAAGTTAAATCACTTAAATATACCAAAAAAAATAAAAAAATAATAAAATATAGATATAAAAAAAAATCAAAAAATCAAAAAAAATCAAAAAAATAAATAAAATGCAGATATATTTATTTAAAAAAAAATCAAGTAAAAAAAATTCAATGATTCTTTTTAATTGATTAAATATTTTTTCGCTGCCATTCCCTGGTTTCAAAGTCATTTTTAATTAAAGAAATAAATTAAATTAGAGTACTCAGATATTATACAGTATATAAAAAACATATATATATAATATATATACATATAGTATATATTATAATATATATATATATATATAATTAAATTTTTTAATATATTTTTATTATATTCATTTAAACTATAATTATAAATAATTAAAGTAATTTTAAAATATGATATATATATATATATAATATATATATATATATATATATATTAATATATATATATATATATATATATATATATATTATAATATATATATATATATATATATTTATATATATATATATATATATATTATAATATATAATATATTATATATATATACATATATTATTATATATATACTATATTATATTATTTATTTTTCATTAATATTTATATATGCAATTTTTATTAAGTAGATCTATTATAGTACACATTATTTTAATTTAAATAATTAATTAAACTAAATAATTATTTTTAACAAAATTTACGATTAATTATACAATGGTTATTATTGGGAAAGTAGTTGGAACACAGAAACAATTAAAAAAGCCATTTGTTTTCTATTCACGTAAAAAAATAAAAAATTCTCAAAAAAATCAAAATATCCCCATCCCGTTCTAGAGTATTAAAGCTTTCCCCTTCGAGTGCGTAAATATTGTTTCATATTTAAAGTTTTTCTAAAGTATAGAGTCTAAAGTCGTTTTTTCAGGATATTTATTGACATACAGTCGTCCCTCGTAGAACGCGGTCTTATAGAACGCTGTATTGCTATACCGCGGTTGGTAAAAAGATAATTAAAATAATAAAAAGAAAAATTATAAAATTACAAACATACAAAAATCAAAATTAAAACTAAGTAATACAGATAATTAAAAAAGATAAAAATAAAATTAAAATGCAAAAAATAAAATAAAAATAAATAACTTATACTAATGTAAGATAATGAAATGAAAAAAAAAATGAGCTAGTCCGAGAGCTAAAAAAGGCAAAAGCGTCAATTAACGGCGATAACGATGTATTTCTCAAAAAAGCAAGCCAATAACCAACCTACAGCATTCTGGACTGCCTTTATTCTCTTACCACCTTCAACTTCATTTAACAATTGAAACAAGAAAACTATTTGGTTGCTCAAATGCTAACTTGTAAAATTTTATATTACAGTCCTCAGGCATTTTTAATAAATATATAAAAACAATTTTATCTCCAAAATTTTTAAAAAAGTTTTGTAGATTGTATATTTTTCATTATAAAAAAACTAAAGAAGTTCTTGAAATCAACTTTAGATACATTATAGTAATTTAATGTAATGTAATAATTATCCTACCAATTGACTAGTCAATTAAAATATGTTTATATACTGTTCTGTAAATAACATTATATTCTGCAAATTTATTCAATTATTATTAAGGATAAAAAAAATACTGCTGCTATTTTATTCACCTTATACAAGGTAAAAACTTTAAAATTAATGATTTTTCAGGGGTTTAAAGTTATACGCGATATCGCCCATAACGCGGGGGGTCAGGAACCTTAAACCCCGCGTTCTACGAGGGACGACTGATATCAATTTTCAATATTTTTTTTATGCATAATCATAACTGTATAAATGACAAATCAATTGCTGAATTTATTTAAGAAAGACAATTTGAAAAAGTAGAAAGTTCGGTTAGTTCCGGCCGGAACCGGAACTTCCAAAAAATCGAGGTTCCGGTACATCCCTTATATATATATATATATATATATATATTATATATATATAAAGAATATAATATATATATATATATATATATATATATATATATATATATATATATATATATATATATATATATATATATATATATATATATTAATATATCATATATATATATATATATAATATATATATATATATATATATATATATATATATATATATATATTATATATATATATATATAATATATATACAGATATTTATATATGAATATGGAGATATTTACAATATTTATAAAAAATAAAATTTTTATAAATAGCCTATATTATATATATAATATTAATTATATATATATATCATATATATATATATATATATATATATATATATATATATTATATATACTAATATTATATATATATTATATATATATATATATATATATATATATATATATATATATATATATATATTATATATATATATATTTCTTTTTTAAAGTAAACACTAATCATGGCCCTAAATTAGCAGTGAAGGTTGATTTACAGAAGGAATAAAGCTTTGAGTAAAGTAGAAAATCTTCGCATATAAACTTAAACTTTTCTAATTTCAGATTAAATTAAAATTTAATTAAAGGAGATAACCTTAACATCAAACTAGTATTCGTCCTGTATTATATTAGCTATACCATCCATTTAATTTTTTTATAAAATATCTAATTTTGAAAATAAAATTTTGGCAATATATAAAAAATTTAAAAATTGTTCTTCCGATATAAGCCTTTACTTGGTCTCGTGTATGATATCTTGCTCCTTCCCTCCTCTCCTCCTCAGTCAGACAAATGCTCCCATCATCCAAACGCGACTGAAAATATACACATTTTGCTTAAATGTTACTTTATGAAAAAAGAAAACTGCTTAAAATTTCTAGAAGTAAAAAAAATATATCGTTGATTCGATACTGAAAATAAAATATCGATATATTGATATATCGGCTGAAAAATTATAATCGATATTTTTTCGATACTATCGAAAAAATATCAATATCGATATAAAAATCGGTCCTCTTGACCTGCATCCCTATAAAGAGTACAATGAAAATTAAAAAAAAGCCAAAAAAAAAGTTACGTTTTTCCTAGCGGTTTTTCATATTTTATTGAAAATATATATTTATTTATACGGAAACGTAAAAAAATTCAAAGAAAAATTTTTTTGATAACCTTTTTTGTAAATTATAAGTTTATAGTTTTAATGCAATAGTTACGTAAAGTTTATTCACCTCAGCAAAACTATTACCGATTTGTTAAGTATACATAGATTTTTTCTTTGATTTTTATTAAAATTGGGGGTGATACCCCTCTACACTACTATTACCATAAATAGCTCAGACATAGAGGGGTTTGCTGAATCTTCTGGCCCTTCTGAAGAATTACAAAATATAATAAGAAAGGGGGGTGGTAAAATGTATGCTGTCACTAAAGCATTAAATAAATTAGCTCTAGCTATTAATACTTTATTCAGTAAGAATAGATATTAAGTTGTTGTTTAACTTTAAAAAAGTTAAATAGGTGATCTTGAATCTCTTAATGGAGGTATCACAGATTCTTTATTGCTGTGAAGAATTTTAACTGAAAGACTGCAGACTTTGAAGTCTAATAATTGAATATTATGTACTACCATTAGTAAATTAATATTCAAATTATTAAGTACAAAATCTTTCTCAAAGTACTCCACCTTTCAAACTAGTAATAAAGCTCACAAAGCTTTGATTAAAATGTCAGAAATAAAGATCTTGCTATTTGAAGGTGATGCTTCTCAATTTAAAAATTTTAAGATATCTTTTCTAATATTTATGATAATTTAAGATTGTCAAATCAAGAAAAATTTACTTATTTAAAACCGCACTTAAAAAAAGTATTATAATTCATAGAGGTAATAAAATTGAATTACAAGAACGATCGATATTCTCGCGAAGATAGCTTGGAAGTAATTAGAAGATCTCTACGCATATCCAGGTCAAATTAAATTTTCGTTAATCAAAAAGTTTTTAACTTGTAAAAAAAGTTTCTAAAGATATTAATAGTTTAAATGATTTTCAAGCTAATATGAATGCCAATGTTAATCTATTTAAAAAAATCAACTAGCCAGTGACGATATTCAATTATATATCTATTATAATGCTTTAGATATAAAATTGAGATTTTACGTACATGTGATTATAAATTGTATCAACCCTTTGATGATTTCAGAAATGTAGTTACTGAGGCTACTAAAACATTAAACGATCAAGAAGGTGTTAAATTAAAACCTTTAAATTTTAATGCTCTTTCACTAAAAAATGAATCTGTAAATAATAAAAATATAAAAGTAAAATCTTAATCAGAGAATGATGCAGGTTCATGTAAAAAATTTATGAAGTCGTAAAATCTAAAACTTCAGTGATTACGACTTCTACTATTATGACATGTAAATTATGTTCTCAGAATGGTCATACTATTTTTAAGTGTTCTAAGTGTAATACTAACAAAGAAAAATGGGAATGTATAAAATAATTTGATTTTTGTAAAAGATGTTACCAGTAAAAATCATGATGAAAACAGTTGTACAATATCTATTGATCCTTGTAAAAATTGTGTTAAAGAAATCATTTAAATTTTTCTTGCTTAAAACAACTCTCAGAAGATAAAGGTAAAATTAAAGATCCCAAATTAAAAGATAACAGTAAAGGTAATAATAAAACAAGTCTAGGGTGTAATATTACTTAATATTGGAGGTAATTTAATCCTTCCATCATTACATTTGCCTATTGTAGCAAATTTTGGTGTTGAAAAAAAGGTGAGAGCACTTATAGACTCTGCGAGTCAGGACAATAACATTGTTAAGGATACAGTAGAGTCTCTGGGTATTTCCACTAAGGTCATTGAGGAAACTTTAACAATTAGTGGTTTTAAATGCTCAATCTTAGAGCCAAGTTTTAAAATTGTAAAATTTTTTATTTAAAGATGTTTGAATTTCCATAAAGTTTCTAGTTGTAGACAAATCCCAGTACAATTTTAAAATTAAAAAAGTGTCAAAACTAGTTACTTCCCTTGCACTTAATGGCTTTAAATTAGCAGAGAATTATGATTCTGAAGTAGTAACTGATTTTAATGTAATTTTAGGAGCCCCTGGTATTAAGGAACTAAATTTAGAAATTATTAAAATTAATAATTCTATGGCTTACAAATCTAGGTATGGTGTCATTTTGCAAGGTATTCCCTCAGATTATCTTTTCAAATATGAGACAATCTTAAATTTAATTACAGAGTGTTGTGCAGCTACTATCAGTGAATTTTAAAAAATATTAAGACCATTCAATAAAGATTATTATAAAAACATTTTAAGTTGTTTATCAAGGAGGAAAAATTTTGTTGTATTGAATATTTTTAAATAAATTTTGAACATGAATTTATTATGGATATTAAGAGTGATATCGAAATTAAGGATTGAATCCATAGAAAGTCAGAAGATTTCAGAAGATAATGGTCAAATGTTTTGAACAGCGATTTATTGTTGGAAGAAACTCCGGTAAGGGATTTATTATATTATTATTATTATTATTATTATTATTATTATATTATTATTATTATTATTATTATTATTATTATTATCTCCTTTTCCCCAAACTTGGGCGCGTGAGGGTGCGTAACAAATGCTTACAACAAAATGCACGCTACAAGAACATGACACAATTAAAAAAGAAACCTCCCCCTTATTGTCCCATTTATACCCTTAAGTGAGAACTTGTCACAGTCAGAGAAATCCACCCTATGGTTTCATGAGACTGGGACGGACCCTCACTGTGGTATCTCATCAATGTGGGGTTCATCCCCTGGACAGACCCACAACCGTACACCCCTCACAAACCTGCCATTCACTCCTATTATGCATCTTTCTTCTCGCCTCTTCCAAACTCACATTCCCACCTTCAGACATTCCTTTACTGACTCAATCCACTTTTTCTTCAGTCGCTCAGCTGGTCAATTTTCAGCACACACCACTATATATCCGCTTAACCAACTGACTGTCATCCATCCTTTCCATATGACCAAACCATCTCAATGTACCTTTGTTTATTCTCTCATTTATGCTTTTCTTCACACCAAGCAACTCCCTAGTGCATTCATGCCTCATTTTATCAATTCTTCTCACACCCAACATGCCCCTAAGATTGTCCATCTGAACACATTGTACCTTAGATCTATACCTCTTATTCAGATAATAGTTTACTACTATTGCATTATCACAGGATAACAATAAACCTATTTCCACCCAAGACTTGTCTTTTTTTATTCACCAAGAATTTAATATGTCACAACCACCTTCCACCATCACAACTTTTCCTACTATACTCTGCATCAATCCTTTCTCTTTTCATCCAACAAATATCCTAAATATTTAAGCTCAGACACTTGTTCCAGTTGCTCACCATCTAACATAACTTCACACCACTGACTCTCCTCACTTCTACCATAACCTTACTCTTATCTATGTTTACTTTCAAACCCCCTCCTTTTATACACCCTGCCAACTGCCAAACCCCTCTACTAATCCTCTTAAACTCTCTTCAGATTCGCCACACAAAGCCAAATCATCTGCATACAATAAGTAGGGCACCCTCTACTCTCTTCCATCTCCATTATTTTAACACCTTCCCCTGCCACCCCTACTTCTAATTCTTTCATTACCCCATTCATATACAAATTGAATAACCAAGGAGACATAACACATCCCTGCCTCCACTTCTGCTATTAATGTTTAAACCAATCACTTTTCAACTTCCATTTATTTACTTTACAACACCTTCTCTATCGACATACATACTTTTGCATTCTTTTCAGAAGCTTACCACCACACCATATTTCACTAACACCTGCTGACAGAGCTTTCCTTATTAATTTTTCATGTTCTGTGGCAAGTCCATAATTTCCTAAATACAATTTTATCTCTCTAATTTTCTCAAATCATTGTTCAGTGTAAAAAATTTGGATCCAACATCTTCTACCACTTTTCTAATGCACTTTGTTTTTCACTAGTCAGTCCCTCAGTCACCCAATGTACTCTTCCTCCATAACTAATTTCCCTATAGTTCCTACATTTTCCCTTATCTTTTTTACCCTTATATAAGTGGCTACTATTCACTCTC
>JABUQX010108602.1:52500-53667 GCA_015478945.1 Trachelipus rathkii | reverse complement strand
TCCTGCCCTACGTGTTTTTTCTGGCACTTTGATCGGGGTGATTAGCCTTGCGTCGCTTCTACGCTAACTATATTTGAACACTTTGACTCTGATGACGCTTCGGCTTCTGCCACAAGGTGGAAGCTGTAATCGTTGACGGGATGAGCAGGTTCATTCTTCTTCGACTAAATCTTTCTCTCCTCATAATCCATGGTCTCGATCGTGTTTTCTGGCCATTCAGGCTAGAGACAGCGCTTACATCGGGGGTGGAAAAATTCTCGTTCTCCTATCACTCTCGCCAATTTTCATTCAGCTAGAAATCGTTGCAGGGACACTTCGACGAGCAAAGCGGGCTTTCATCAAACGAAAGTGCGCTAACCTCCTTGGTTCTCCTACTGACAAATCTTTCTGGCCTCTTGCCAAAAACATCTACTAACAACTTCTGTAAATCTGCCTTTCCTCCCTTTTTATTCGATCTGATGGCTCTGTTGCTAACTTTCCAACTGAAAAGGCCAATCTCTTCTGGCCTCCTATTTCCTCTAACTCAACCCTGGGACGATTCTGGCATTTCTCCTCCTCCTTCCCCTCAGGTGTCCTATGTCTTTGCCTGTGATTACATTTGACCGGGTGCATGGGCTCCCTTTGTTGATCTTGAACGTTAGGAATGCGGTGGCCCGGGATGGCATCCCTCACTTGAGTTTTGAGGGAGCGTGCTTCCGGAGCTGGCCCTCCTTCGTTCAACTATATTTTCTATGTCTCAATACTAACATTTTCCTTCCCTCAGTGTTGGAAGCACGCACATGTCCAACCTATTCTGAAAAAGGAAGCCTCTCTGATCCTTCTAACTATCGCCCTATAGCTCTCACCTGTGTATTCTATCTTAAGATCTTTGAAACCCTTCTTAACTCACCTCTTAGACCATCTGGAATCTCGTTCTTCTTTCCGATCGCCAGTACGGTTTTCGGCGTTCGAGGTCTACTGGTGATATTCTTCCTATTTAACCGATTTATGGTTTTCCGCCCTCAGGAACTACGGGAAGACTCTTGTGTGGTGGCGCTTGACATATCCAAAGCATTTGACCGGGGATGGCACGCCAAGCTGCCCTCCTTTGGGTTTCCTCCCTCTCTTTGCTTACTTATGTCTAGCTTTTTTTCAAATCGCTCAATATCGGCTGTGGTGATGGAGCGA
>JABUQX010108602.1:35000-47500 GCA_015478945.1 Trachelipus rathkii | reverse complement strand
TAATATGCACTATTTGCCATATTATTTTTTATATATATTATAATATATATATCATGTAATATGCAAATGTGTATATTGATTTTTCTTTTTTCCTTTTAATTGTAAATTTTTAAATATAAAGGCAGCTTTAGAGATTAGTGAGATAGATAAGAGAATCTCTCACTTTAAAACTTTTTCCACCTACTTGGATCAAAGGTAAAGAATTGTTCATACTTTAAATAATAATAATATAATAATAATAATTAATAATATAATAATAATAATAAAATAATACTACATAATAATACATAATACTTGGATTTTTTATTCTGTAGTATATTTTAGTGATTTGTTTTATATATAGAATGAAATATGTATATGAAATATATTTGGTAATATCTTTGAAACTTATGATTGTAATTAATTATTATATTGCAATTAATACTTTTATTATTTTTAATAAAAATATGAATTGTAATATTGGAAAATTTTGATGTGTTTATTTTAAAATGATTTTTATTGTATTCATGAAATATATATTTTTATTTGTTATAATATTGTTATAATTGAAATACGATAATAATTACTTTTTAATTACAGCTTAATTATTTTTTAAAGATTAAATTACTTATATCGTATTTCCTATTCTTTATTTAGGTTTTTCAGACTTGGATACAGTTTGAGAACTGTATTTTTTGGAAATGGTTTCTCAGACCATTTTTTAGGATTGTTCAGAATTTTTTAGAAGATTTTTATGATTAGGATGTACAAATAAAACAACTCTCTGGAATTGTGCGTTTATTCAACCTCCATAAGGTGACAGACGGAAAAAGCCAAAGTCACCAGACTGGCTTCAAGCTTGACAGGATATTGAAGCTGTAATTTTCTCCCATTTCTTTGCAATGGTCATTGCCGACTTCGCAATTAGCGACGAGTAGAGGCGTTATTTCGACTACAAAGATAAAAGACCGTAAAGGACGGTTGAGGGATTTGCTTTAAACGAATCTAGGATATTTCTTCTGTGTCTACAAGTGCCAATTGCATTCCGAGAGAGGTGACTTCTTTGTCACCAACAGATGTTTCCAAATCTAAACCTTTGCCAAGCTGTGAAAGGTGGAAAATCATTTCGACGTACAGTGAGTACAGAAATTTAATTTCACACAAAACAAATCTCACACTAAAATTTAAAATAGATTAGGGAATTATATACAAGTAATATATACCATAATATTGTCAATTAGGCCATATTATGCCTTATAGACCCTTTGTATAAATTCCAATAGTAATTTAGATAGGAAACTATATGCAAGTGGTATTGGCTTATTATCATCCTTGGATCTTAATATGCAATTATACTCATTATGCATAAGTTTCAATAAATGAGAGCATGTGTTAATGCTTCTCACTACATAAAACAGCAAAAGAAAAAAACTGTATACATCAGAAATGCGACAGAAGAATTCATCTAATAGCCATACAGAAGAAAAAAAGGCTACTCTTTATTGTGAAAATGTGTGAAAATAAAAAACAAGATTTTTCTTACTATTAGACATTAAAATTATAAAAAATAATTAAAAACTAAATTTTTGATTAGTGACATTATTGTCTTTGTTTTATATTGTATGTTTTTTTTGTTTTGTTTTTTAAGGAAAAATACTAACAAAATAATATAAAAAAAATTGATTGCATATTTCCTTGTATTTGTTCCAAAAGTGGAAGATTTTTTAAGTATACAATAGGAAATATGGTAATCACCCTTTTAATTAATTAATTTAATTAAAATTAATTTAATTTTTTTTTATTTGACTAAAAGATAGTATAGAGCTTAGTCAATCAGTTAGCGAAAAATTATTCCGTTAATGATATAATTAGTTTAAGTAAGTAGAGCTAGTGAAAAGATTGATAAATGTTCAAAAACAGAGAGCACAGAGAGATCATAAATCTTCATAAAAATGTTGTGTCAAAAAAACGTGCGTTAGTCAAAATTTGTTTATATTCATCAATGATATATGAATAAATAGTAAAAGCGGTAAGAGAAAGGAGGTTGAGGGATACTAGGAAAAGCGGCATTGGATTGCGGGAATTACCTCCAGAGCGAGGGAAGCGGAAAAATTTGTCGTTGAATGGCGAAACTTGCAGGGGAAGGATTTTACCTCCAAAGCAGTAAGTTATGCAGGAACTTGGAAATCTGCTTCAGACTATCCCTGCTCCAGTTTCTTCGTTCATTTACCCCCATTTCATTTTCTTCGTTCAGTTCCCTCATATTCATTTCCTTTCTTTTATCGCGCGGTAGTTATACGCATTACACAACAACACACAACACATTGTAGATATATATACTATATATATATATTATATATCGTTTTTACTTTTATTAACAAAAATTTATTATCACCTTTTCATAATTATTATTTTTACTAATCTTTTTGACGTAGCCCGCGAATATTTTCAGGTGTAAAAATTGCGATTTCGTGTATTTTTAACCCGTTTTTCTTAAGACCCTTTCTTTGTGAAGGGCTAAGAAGCCAAGCTGTTTTTTTGTTTGTGAATTAAAAATAAGTTTTTTTTCGACATTATCAGAAATCGTAACTTAGGGAAAAAGTTAATTAATAATATCAAGTGAGGATAAAACCTTGTCATGGAACAAGGCACCGCCCACCCAGCAAGTCACTTGACGGCAAAGGTCACCAAAGGTCACCAACCCTTGACCAAAGGTCACCAAGGTCACCAAGGTCACGGGGTCACCAAAGGTCACCAAAGGCCACCCAAAGGTCACGAAAGGTCAAAATTCCCAAATTGACCAAAAAACAGGAAATTATTGTATTTTTTGACCTACGAACATGTAGAAATTAATTAATTTGACCTAAAAAATAACCAATTGCTCTATATTGAGTTACAAGAAATTGAAAAATTTATCATTTACTGACCTGTAATAGTTTAAAAGTATTCTAACGCAGCAGAAGTGTATAAAAACCACAAATGATATTAACAGAATAATTTGTTAGGTATATAAATTGATTAGATTCCAAGTTAGAAAAATATTTGATAGAAGAATTTGAGAACTCTTGAAAGAACGTAAAAAATAACATTTGACCCCAGAAGAACAAATAAGTGACCTTTAACATTTTAAGAACACACACCGATAGAAAAAGGGATAGTTGTTTCTTAATTAATAATACAGAGAATTAATAAATATATTTGGATAAGTTGAACATTTTTCAAATAATTTTTGAAGGAAAATTATGTTTTATTTTGAAAATAGACCTTTTGATATTTTTAAATATGTTGAAAGAAAAAGAATTAATTTTTATTTTAAACTTGAAATGATTTTGAAAAAAAAATTATTTTATTTATAAACTTGAACTATAATTAATTTTGAGAAAAAAATATTTATATTTTTGAACATTTGAACATTTTTTTATTTTTGAAAGAAAATATTTTTATTATTGAATTTAAAGTTTTTAAATAATTTTAAAAGAAATATTTATTACCGAAACTTAGGATCTAAAGTGATTAAATTTTAATTTTAATTTAATAGTGATAAAGTTAAAACATTAATTAATAATTAAAATCGAAGAAAATAGTTTTATATTATTAATTAAAAGTTAAGTTTTATTTCTTTAATATTGAATTAACTTTAACTATTCATATTTCTTGAAACAGTTAGAAAATTTTTTGAAATATATTTGAACAACAGTTTGAATATTTTTTTGAAAATTTGAAAAAAATTTTGCCAGACATTTTTTTTTTAAAAACTTTGAAAAATATTTGAGACTTAGTTTTTTTAAAGAACTTAAGTGTATAACAATTCAAGAGGATTGTGATTAATAGTTCAAACTTTATAAATTAATAATTGGAATAATTAATAATTTAATCAGAATATAACTGCCAGTGGACCCACTAATGGAGCTTTCATGTGGGCTGACCGGGGATAACAAGGACTTAGAAAATAAGGACTTAGAAAATAATGATTCAACTGAGACATGGATAATACAAATAAAGAAGACAATACAGAAGATGTTATCAGAATGAAGAACATGATTAACAGAAGTGAAGATACTGTACGGACAAAACAGAGAATACAGGAGCAAAGCAAGATAAGGGAAACCCAACAAAAGGATATGGACTTCTCCATTATATCTACCTCCTTCTAACATTGATACAATTCGTTTAAACCCAAATACAAGAAACAGCTTTGGCGATTGCTTCAACCAGGAAAATACAGGCAAGAATACCCTGAAGGTGCCTCCAAAGACAATGTTTTGACGATACCTTTAATACATTTAAATGCATCGGGGGCCACTCCCCTTCAAATAAAAAGAAGACTTATCCTTCCTGGAATGGCCAACAGAAATATTTAACAATAGAAGTGAGTTGATAGTGGAGCTTGGGTGGGGACAGCCACAGCAAGGTTTTGGTTTATACCTTTAATATACATTTAATCCGTGGGGGCTATCCCAAAATAATCCTTTAAGTATGCAGCCACCTCATACAGGCTGGCAACAACCCCTTCCTACAATGCAACCTGGTTACAATCCATACCCATATGGACCCCCTTATGGAGGATATTATCCAAACGCTGCGTATGCCCCTCCACTTCCAGAATTGCCTAAAGAATTAAAATTGTATGGAAGAAACACCAAGACCCAAGTTTGGGTAGGCATTAAGTTTGAGGATTACCTTTCTACGTTACAAGAGAAGATACGTACGTTAGGTCTAATAACTGAAAGACAGAAAATAGACTATGCTAAGACTACAATCTCTTCTGATTTCACATCCGAGGCCCGCCAGTATATTCTGAAAGATAATAGCTTTTCTAGGTGTAAGACACTAGAAGACTTTTTAATTCAATTGAAGATTTTTCTCAAACCAGACAAAGCCGAGACAATCTTCTGTTTATTGAAACAGTTCATGAAATTTCAAAGGAGACCACATGTAACTCTTACTGAATTCATGTTGGACTTGAAGAATCTCCTTTGGGAATATCAGAAAAAACTCATAGATATTGAGACTTCCTTTGGATTTACTTCTCAACAGATAAATATCTTAATAATGACTAAGATTTTAGAGAGTATGGAAGAGCTCAGAGATCACAGAAGACTTAGAGAAAAAGTCTTAAAAGTCTTTAATCCAGACTTAAGTTTCGTAGAAATTTTAGAGAAACTTAGTCAAATAGAAGAAGGAGTCTTGTTCCAGACTAACCATAGAGCTGAACAAGATAGAAGAAATACAGCTAGAGTGTTCTATACAGATAACAAGAGCACTAATATTAGTGAAGTAGAGAGGAAAGAAACTACATACAACCCCTTCCATGAGGATACAGAACCATGAATGGGTGTGATAAAAAGAATACTTCTAAATTCGTTCAGGAAAAAGACAAGCCCTCGTTCAAACTATAAGACCTAATAAGGAGTAGTTAAGGAAATCTCCAGTAAGGAAATAAAAGTCATGGACTATTCGCCTAAAATGCTGACATCTTTAGGTCATGCATTCCCGAAACTGTGTTGAATACCACATTACTGCAGATGTAATGTAGAAAGTATCCATGCCGGGGTTCGACGTCATTGCAAGAATGCCCTGTATGGATCCCTAATGAAGATGAAAATAATATGGTAATACCCATATAATAACCCCACTGATTTTGATAATGGGTCAAAGCTCGAAGAGTCGAAATTAAAGTGATTCAAATGCTAGAAAGCCAAACTCTTACTCTAAGGATGAGCGTAGCTATCAAGGTAAGAGTCCAAAGAAAACAACCAGAGTTCATCTGATTTCTAAACATTCAAGCGGATCCATAACATGAAGAAATATCTCGGAACTGAAGATGAAGAGAAGAGAAACGAACAGTTTTTTCAACCCATCTCTCAGAAAGAGAGACAAATTGTGATTCTAGCAAAGATTTAAATGAAAGAAATGAAACAGAACAGTAATAAAGAACAAATTACTTCAAGCTTAAAAGAGAGAGGCTGTTTAGTAAACCTCTAAGCTTCTTTGTGTAGGAATTAGACCCCAAAATTGGCTGTCATTATTTCTTGTCAATATTTTTGACTCCAACCAAAAGGTCAGAACGAGGTGAAGCTTCATAGCCTACAAGATTTAGGAGACAACCGTTTGATATCTTGGATAGATTCAAAGAAATAGAAGAGAAGGAAGATTTAACTGTCTCTTGAAAGAAGCTAGTATTATAGTCAAGGATTGGAACTCAGATTGATCACCCTATAGGAGAAGTATCTACTTCCTTAAGTGCTACACAACATATTTACCCCAGTTACCTTTTTTCAGTGGTACGACTGCATATGGAGCTTTGGAATGAATTCTATAGGTATACAAGTATTTTAGCTACTCTACTATAACAATAGACCTTTCTTCATCGCATTTAAATCTTAAGAGAAGAGGGATAAACGAAATTAAGTTATAAATCTTTTGCCAATTAGAAGTATTCTCATGAATCAAGAGGGAAAAGTATAACTTAAGGAAAGATAGACATGATTTAATAATCATGAAGAAGATTTCATAGATAATTCCAATGAGGAATAATAAGTTTAAATTAAACAATCTACAGTGATAATTGTAACAGTAATTAATGA
Organism: Trachelipus rathkii; assembly: GCA_015478945.1. NCBI lineage: Eukaryota > Metazoa > Arthropoda > Malacostraca > Isopoda > Trachelipodidae > Trachelipus > Trachelipus rathkii. The sequence continues at coordinate 40,934 of JABUQX010108602.1, read as the reverse complement.
GCTCAAGTGAAAAAGCCTACACAGTAGATTATTAAAAAGCTCCATTATTTTGAAAAGCCTACACAGAGATTAATAATAAAGCTCCATTATTGAAAAGCCTACAAAGAGCATTAATTAATAGAGCTCACATTCTGGAAAGCCTACTAAGAAGTATTATTACTAAAGGCTCATTGAAGAAGCCTACAAAGAGTATTATTACTAAAGGGCTCATTGAGAAAGCCTACAAAGAGATATTATTACTAAAGGTTATTAGAGAAGTCTACAAAGAGAAATAATAAAAATCTGTTGTTCATTCAAGAACAAAGGAAAATTACAACTTCCTCCAGTAGAGGAAGGACTTTAATAGCAGACGAAGAAATAGAGCTTCAATTGCTATAATAGAAGAGAACAATGGCACCTCTCAATCTTCATGGTATTGAAGAAAGTCAGACCTGGAGTAAAGAAGACTTGAACTGAAAAGAAGTGTTTAATAAACACCTGCTTTTGTCCTTAGGGCCATGTATATTTGCAAACTCTGTATGCCCAGTTAGAAACAATTACGGTGTGTTCAGAAAGATTAATGGAACTGCCAATACTTTAGATTTAAGAAGAAATAAAAACATAGGTAAATGTCATCCGATTTTGGAACTTATTGAAGAAGAAAATTTTAATAAAACTGCTATTGCTATAGAGAATAAGCAGTTAGGTTCTACTTGTAATAACCTGCTCAGAAAATTTATCATATAAACAATTGAAGAATGCATACAGAGAGATTATAACAGAGAATTTAAGTAAAGAGAAGCAGATGTTTCTATTTTACAGAAACCTGAGCATTTAGAAGAACTTCAGATTTATTAATGGAATACAAGGACGCTTATTGCTCTAGATGATTTGATCAGTATCCTGTAATGTCCTATACGAATTTGAAATAGAACTATCTCCAGACGCTCCAAGAGTCATTTTAGAAAACAGTACCGTCTTTCCACATCGCTATTGGAAGACATAGATATTTTACAGATGCAGCTTTTAAGAAAGGGATATATTAGAGCTTGCTATTTCGCCACTAGTTCACCTTATTGGTGTTGGGGTGGCAAAAAAGAATTCTAATAAACCAAGCGTCTGTTAGACTATACGCCACTGGACTCCTCAGGTCCCAGATGGTAACCCACTGCCTCAATGACGAATATTCTCGTCCCTAGGAGGCAGTCGATTTTTACTGCTGTGACTTGATAGTTCGCTTATCATTCCCTCGAAGTCGAGGAGGGAACACAGAAATTAATGGCTTCCGTACATAGGAAAGGATTATTTCTGCCCAACCAGATTATATTATGGCACCGCAATGACCCCCCAAAAGTACCTATGCTAGGGACAATGCAAGTCGCGTTGAACCATTTATTAGGACCGAGAATACAAGTGTATTTAGATGATGTCTTAATCATGGTAAAAATAAGGCAGAACATTTGAAAATTTAAAGAAAGTTTTTACTGCGTTTAGAGAAAATAAATTGAAGTTAAATGACTAAATGTCATTTGCTCCATAACTTCGGTTTTTATACTTAGGATGTTAAAATAGGAAGAGATCGGAATTTCACCAGATCCAGCGAGGATGATAGAATCGATGAAGAGTTTCGTCCCTCCAACAAGTGTTAAGGAAACACAATCCTTATTAGGATTTTTCTCGTATTTTCGCTTTTTAATTAGTGACTTTGCACTAATTGCGAAACCATTATATAACTTAATAAAAAAGAGTGTTAAGTTTGAATGGAAAGAAGAACACCAAAAAGCATTTGAGCTCTTAAAAGAGAAGCTTGTGGTGCAACCTCAGCTAACTTTCCCAGATTATTCCAAGCCATTTTTTATAGGTACAGATGCCTGCGACTATGGAATAGGGGGAGTTCTTTACCAAATGTCAGATGACGGCAAGGAGAAACCGTTATCTTTTGTTTCAAGAGTGTTAAGAGGCAGTGAACTCAACTATGATATTATAGAAAAGGAATGTTTAGCTGTTGTCTTCTCACTACAAAAGTTCAAGAATACAGTGTTTGGTTACCCCATCACTATATTAACTGACAATCAACCTCTTTGTTTTATATTTCGCAACAAACAACAAACGGGACGCTTAGCCCGTTGGAACTTGTTTGTAAACAGTTTTTCGCCAACTATAAAGTATAAGACGGGAAAAACAAATATACCGCCTGACTATTTGAGTAGGCACCCAGCAAAAGCACCGAATGTTTATTTCTTTAGAGGAGAAAAGAAACCGATGCTACCAAGAAAAGATTTTATCTTAACAAAAGAAACTTTTAATAGGGAACAAGAGAATTGCCCTAGATTAAAAGAATTAGTTAAGTGGGCTAAGGAAAACCCCAAGACTTATCCACACATTTTCCATAAGAAAGTGCTGTACTATGCAACTAGAAAGGAACCTTATGTAATACAAGTACCAGATAGCATGATCTACTCAGTTATAGATCATTGCCATTCTTCACTTGGAAGTGGGCATGGAGGACAACAAAGGACTGAAAAACGAGTTAGAGAGAGATACGTTTTTCCTCATTTAAGTAAGTTAGTAAAGGAGTACTGTTCTCAGTGCGTGTCATGTGCTAAGGTTAAAGGTCCTAGACCTCCAAAAGCTGAAATCAACAGATGGCCTCTTCCTTATACTCCGTTTTCTAGAGTACACGTGGATAGTATAGGTAAACTTCCCACATGTTCAATTTCAGGAGCCAAACACATTCTCGTCTTCAGAGATGTTTTGACTAGATACTGCGAATTAGTCGCATGTAAGACAAGAACGAGCCAAGAATTTGCTCGAGCTTTACAAGAAAGAGTAATATGTCGGCATTCGAGCCCAGAAATTTTAGCCTCGGATAATGCCCCAGAATTTACGTCAGCTGCCTTCAAAGAGCTATGTAAAGCTTGGAGGATAAAAAAGGTTAATATTCTGCCCTACAAACCAAGTCAAAATGGTGTAGTTGAAAGATTGAATGCAGATATTGAAAATTTCCTCCGTCATTTTGTAAAGGACAATCATAGAGATTGGTCAAAATACTTATCTTTTGCTCAAATAGCAATTAATACTTCGTATAATAGATCAATTGGATCTTCTCCACATTTTGTCCTGCATGGATATATAAAGAGACTTCCCTACGAGATGCCTGATTATGTCTCTCCATTTACAAATAAATCGGAAAATAGAAAATTCATATCAGATGAGGTAGATGTCGTAGTGGAAAGAATGGAAGCAATAAGAGACTTAGCAAGAGAAAGTCTAGAAAAGGAAACAATTAAAGCTATGGAACAGCAACACAAACATGCCACACAAAGAGAATTGAAAGTGGGTGATTATGTTTTTGTAAATGCTGTAAAGAAACCAGAACAGAGTTCTAAATTGAACAAAAGATTTGAAGGTCCTTTTATTGTAAATCAAATAAAGGAGCCAAATAAGCTTATGCTTTCTTGTTTAAATTCAACAAAATTATTTCCGGTTCACCGGGATAATGTAAAGATAATTCCAGTAGAAAAGATTACAGAATCTCACTTTTCATTTGATAATGATGAGATTTGGAATCCAGATGCAATTCAAGAAACATTGGATTCCCCGAAAGTTACAACAGAAAGAACAAGTATGGAACCTGAAGAAGTAGATCGACAGGTAGATGATCAAGAATCTCCAACCACTTCTTCGTGGATTCCTCCTAATTTTTATGATGAACAAAATGTTATACCTATATCAGAGGATTCAACACAAGAACAAAAGAATCCTGTAGAAGAAACACAAACTTCTTGTAATCAAAGAATACCTGATACTCCTCAAGGAAGTAGATTGATTAATTCTACTCCACAAACAAGAACTCAAGTAAGAGGATATAGACCGTCTCTATCACCAATCAGACAAGAGGATTCATATATTTCAGACAGTTCTGAACACGAGGAACAGCCTGTCATTGCAGAAGTACAAGAGGATACTTTGGTAACACCACTTACAGATGGAACTGTAGGGGATAATGTGCCAAGTTCCGCTGAAACACTTCCCAAAGATGATGAGGTAACACCTCCAGAAGAAATAATGGATTTATCAACATCTGAAGGCACAAGAGATGATAGAAAAGAAGATCCGTCGTATAGACCTCACCAGCAATTCAGAGGTCCGAGGGATGTGGAACCAAGGGTTACAAGAAGCCAAACAAGGCAAAGAGAGCAAGAATCTCCTCCACCTCTACCACCAAGATCACCAAGAACTGATAAAACAACAAAAGAGTCGTCTGAACCAGTGTTAAAGAGACCTCCAGTTGTTTTGCCATTAGAGATGACTAGAAGAGGAAATACGCTCCACTACTTGCCTCCTAAGAGTTAAAATCTCTTAGATTGTAAAAAATTTTTGTAAATAAATTCTTAATTTTTATTTTACTTGTGTTTATAACCTTTAGGTTTAAGTTTTTATATTTTCTATTACAATACACAAAATACACATTTTACCCTTTTCTATTTTTAATCTTTTAGTATAAGTTTCTATATTTTTATTATGTCCGTTACGAATTCGGATAATTTTTTTTTGCCCCCAGGGGTCAGTCTTTTCTTTTGAAACTAAAAAACCCATAAAAAAATAGAAAAATTTTAAATTTACGTTTCGTAAAATAACAACGTTTATATACTTTTATTTTTTATTAGTAACATGTTTTTATTATTATTTTTTATTTTAAAAAGAAAAACAAAATAAAAATCGAAAAATTTCGTTTTAATATTAGAATAATAAAAATATAATCAGATTGTTTATTTAATATTAAGAATCTTTTTAATTAATTTTAATTAAGTATTAGCCTTAAGCTATATAATTAGCTTGCTTTTATTTTTTATTTTTATCTTAATATTCATTAGCCTTAAGCTATATAATTAGCTTGCTTTTATTTTTAATTTTTATCTTAATATTCATTAGCCTTAAGCTATATAATCAGCTTGCTTTTATTTTTTTTAATTTTGATTTTAATTCAGAATTAGCCTTATGCTATAATTAGTTTTGATTAATATTAATTAGCCTGATCAGCTTTTATTAATATTAATTAGCCTCATGCTATATAATCTTTTAATTTTAATTTTCATTTTAATTATAATCAGAATGTTTTAACATTACTTATCTTTAGTTTATTATCCAAGATCCAATAAACTTGATTTCATTTTATGAAGTTCATTTTATTTTAATTATTTGATTTTATTAATTGAATTTATTATCAGAAACATATCAAACTTGATTCCAATTTTAAATTTTAAAAATTAACGTAAAGCTAGTATAATCATAGGTAACTTTTTAAAAAGAATTTTTGAATCCTGACAATTAATTATTTAATTAATTAATTATTTTCATTTTACTTTAGTAAAAAGGCGACCTCATTTATTAAATCGAAGTAATAATCATTTCAGACTGTAATGAAAATGTTACGTCCAGTTTTTGCATTACTTCTTTTACCTGCAGTCTTATCCATCTCCACTAACATTAATGAAGAGACAAGAGTACTGCCAGGTATCATTTTGTATCACTCCGGTGAAGTAAATTTCATAGAAGGATATCTTGACTTGATTGTATCTTTAGAATGCCCATCAGAAATTAAAACCACTATTTATAGAACCACTAAAATGATAGATACTTTAAAAGATAAATTTTTGCCTGCGTTTAATGATAATTTTATTAATATTTCTATAAATCAACGAGCGCACAAATGGGAATTTCAACTCATTAAAATTAGAACTAAAGTAATATCCCTTAAATTAGCTGAAATTAAAAGCCTACCATGGGTTAACTCCCAAACAAGATTCAAAAGAGCTGCTTTCGAATTGGGAGGAGATATTCTTAATATTTTATTTGGTACCGCTACTGATAAACAAATCAAATTTTTAAGAAAAAAGATTAATATATTAGGAAATTTCGCGAGTACTTCAAATTTATTAGTTAATGAGCTTA
>JABUQX010108602.1:22500-30000 GCA_015478945.1 Trachelipus rathkii | reverse complement strand
CATCTCAACTCGAACACCATTACTTATACACATCAAAATACAGGCCGACCCTTTCGTTGCACCATGTCATAGACCACGGTACTTGTCCTTCTTTGATTCTGTTTTGATGTGCCCACCTGTTGACCATTACTTGACCTCTGACTCAATATATAACATGGGTTCACTTGACCACGTTAACGATTTGCTTGATGACCTTCAATCACCGTAAGAAGATCCCCGAGACGCCGCAGATCAACGTTCCACGCGTATTCTATTACCACCAGGAGTGCGCTGCGTCATGCCAATAGCGCCAGCGAGCGCAGGAATCCCCGGGTTTGGCTCGACATGCTCCCACGGCACTGGCAACCGTGGCCCTTCCAACCGCTTGCTCTCCTCTCCCGAGCCAGAACAGCTCTGGCGTCGCCCACTCCCAGTGGCCGGCAAGGAAATGATTGCGCATAGCCACAACTGCTGGCCGCTTCCGGCCATATTGCGCATTTTATAACATAAGGCACCTGCCACCGCCGCTGCACTTCAGCACCAGCCCATATGTCACTAACACGCAGCCAGGTAGCCACCTGTTACTACATCACTCAGCCTGGTTTGCTGCCTCATCTGATGACCTGTCTTTACAAAGTCATCTTTGATGTCATCTATATTGATGATTATTTTGATGACTCCATCTTGTCTACCTCTATGCCGCTCATCGCAGCAGTCCCCTCCCGTGGCGACGGAGGCCCGCATTACCGTCGCGCGAATTGTAAATACATATATTATAGTCAGCTCATTTTGATTTGAGATTTAAACATTTTTTGTTAAAACTATTTTCATAGTTCCAAAATCAACATTATGACCTGAAGATGCACACATATTTATTAACATTATTTTTACTTAATACTTTTTATTTCTTTTTAATTTATAAAATTTTAAAAATTGTATGTAAGAAAGAAACAGAGTGCCTGGATATAAACATTTTTATTTACATACACCAGAGCTCTTATTAAAACACACATACCTAAAAGCAGTAATTGCACCACAGGCAGGGTTCTGAAGACAAGAGGATAGTATGCTTTTGCTCACTGCTTAATGTTTTAACCATACTTACTAAAGCACTCATGTTTTACTGCTTAACTTATAGCGCATTGTTAATCATATATTATTGGTCACACATACCTTAAAGCAGTAAATCGCAACAATAGTGAGCTGGCCTAACATCTAGCTAGTATGCTTTGCCTTACCGTTTGCACTGCTTTTAACTCATGTTTTTAATGCTTTAACCAGCGCCTACTGCTTTAACTCATATGGGTTTACTGGAAGTTAACTGATATATTATTAATGATTACATACCTTAAAGTAGTAACGCAACATGAGGGCCATCTGAACACTGGGCAAGATAGTATGCTTTTGTTTTGCACTGCTTTACTGCTTTAACTCAGCAGGTTTTACGTTTTAACTTCATGTTTTTACTGCTTTGTCTTTCTGTTTTGACGCTTTATTGCTTCATTGTTTTATCTTTTTGCTTTTATTAGTTTAACTCTCATATATTTATTAACATTATGTTTTTATTTTGTTGTTTTAATACTTTTATTTATTTTTATTATTATTTTTATTACTTTTATTATTATTTTTATTATTTTTATTATTTTATTTTTATTATTTTTTATTATACTATTTTTATTTACTTCATGCCTATTGTTATTATTATTTAAATACACACATATTGCACACATTACACACAGCCACAATAGCCACATGAAGAAGGTTATTGGGCTTACTACATAGCAGCACGCCAATACTATGAGCCAGCTTGAACACATTACTACTGGCAGACACTTATTTACTTCCATAAATACCTATTGCACATGGGGTCAGCACACACACACTCAGTACATAATACTACTGGCGACAGCTATAATACATAGCCTGCTCAAGACACTGCTTATTCATAGAGCACTACAGCCACACTCAGCACTCACACAGGCTGCACACAGATTTACTGCATACCACACAGCAGTATTTGAAGCACAATACATATACTCATACTGATGACACACATAAATACACACACAGATACGCACACCACTACACATATAACGTATGGGTTTCCTATTAAAATACTTTTATGCTTCATTAAACACGTGTCATTTGAGATACTATCAAATATAACTGTAATTATTAAAGTTTAAAACTTATACAATCAACACATTTTTTGAACAAAGAATTTACATTAATGTTAATACTTTTTGTTTATAAATTTTATAACTATCATTAATAACTTTTACTAAAATTTTTATGAAATTTTATTAAAAACATATTTACGTATTTAAAAGCAATAAACAGTAACAGTGTTGCTTTGCATTTTCTGTTATGCCACGCTTTAGCCTGACTACTGTTACATCATTTTTAAATATGTACGCAGTAATGTTTTTCTTCGTTGGAAGATAATACGTGGTTTTATTAAACACCGTTTTTATTTGCAACAATTATTCACCATTTGATATTCACTGATGTTAACTGTAAGATTTCAAGTTTTAATACTGGCCTTCTTTATTATTACATTATCTATGTACATGTATCAACCATCACGAGAAAACACAACAACCCGCACTCCTTACAGATACGAAACTGACCTCTCTCTGTAAAATGTGTTGAAATAACTACTTTAGGTCTAAATTTAGGATAATCCTTTTTGTAACCCGGGGCGATTTAAGCCTAATTCCAGGTCAAAATATATTTCAAACTGACCTTTTTCTGTAAAATGTGGTGCAATAACTACGTTAGGCCTAAATTTAGGCCTAAATTGGATGTTTCCTTTTGTAGACGGGCTAATTTAATCCTAATACCAGGTCAAAAGGTAATTCCAGTATAGACAAGAATCATTGTTATTATTATTTTATTTTTATAAATATATTTCAAACCTGAAAGATGCTGGATCGGTAAGATCCTTTAAGCATGTAAAAATGTTTTCCTTACTTGTGATTGGTCGGGGTAATCCTTATCTCTATATGGACCTCGTATGTGATTGGTCGAGAATTATTTTATCGTCTTTTGAAAATTAACTTTGTTCTTTAAACTTGTATTTGAGCAGGTGTGTGTTTTATTATCTTTTAGACCCAAACTCATTTTAAAATCATAGTCATTTTAGCTGTTAAGCGGTGCACAAGTTATCTGATTTGTATTAAAAGTGTTTTATTTTTACAGAGAGAAGGTCAGTTTCGTATCTGTAAGGAGTGCGGGTTGTTGTGTTTTCTCGTGATGGATTGTTAATGTACATAGATAATAATAATAATAATAAAGAAAACCCGAATTATTTAAAAAACTTTGAAATATTTTTAGTTAACATCGAGTGAATAATATAAATGTAAGTGAATAATTGTTATTTTTAAATAAAAACTTAGAATGATTTTAATAAAATACATGTTATGTTAGCAGAGAAGAACTTATTTTGTTATTTTATACTTATTACATGGTTAAAGATGATGTAAAGCAGTAAGTCAATAGAACAAAACGTGGCATAGCTTGATGTAGAGGGGTGCTAGGGGCTGCCCTTACTGATTTACTGATTTATTGCTTTAAGGTACGTAAAATATATGTTTTTAATAAAATTTCATAAAATTTTAGTAAAAGTTATTTTAAAACTTGATAGTTATAAAATTTATAAACAAAAAGTATTAACAGTTAATAATAAATTCTTTGTTCAAAGATAATGATTGATTTATTATAGAAGTTTTAAGAAACTTTGAAATAATTTTAGTTATATTTGAATGAGTAATATAAATGTACGAGTTTAATTAAAACAGAAAATGTGCTAATAAATTATAAGTTATGTTCATACATAAGTGGATGTATATGAGTGTGTGTGTGTGTGTGTGTGTGTGTGTGTAAATCTGTGTGCGAGTGTAAGTAAATCTGTGTGTGTAAGTAAATCTGTGTGTGAGTGTAAGTAAATCTGTGTGTGAGTGTAAGTGTAAATGTAAGTGTCTATGGATAAAATGTAAGTGTCATAGTGAATGAGTATAAGTATCATAGTGAATGTGTGTATAAGTGTAAGTGTGTGTGTGACCGCATGTGTATAAGTGTAAATGTAAGTGTCTATGGGTAAATGTAAGTGTCATAGTGAATGTGTGTATAAGTGTCATAGTGAATGTGTGTATAAGTGTAAGTGTGTGTGTGTGTGTGTGTGTGTGTGTGTGTGTGTGTGTGTGTGTGTGTGTGTGTGTGTGTGTGTGTGTGTGTGTGTGTGTGTGTGTGTTCTAAATAATAATAACAATAGGCATGAAGTAAATAACATTAAGTATAATAAAAATAATAAAAATAAAATAATAAAAATAATAAAAATAATAATAAAAATAAATAAAAATAATAATAAAATAAATAAAAAGTATTAAAACAAAATAAAAAACATAATGTTAATAAATATATGAGTTAAAGCAGTAAAGCAGAAAGTTAAAACAGTAAAGCAGAAAGTTAAAGCAGTAAAGCAGAAAGTTAAAGCAGTAAAACATGAGTTAAAGCAGTAAACATGAGTTTAAAGGTAGCAGTAAACAAAAGCATACACCCCTTGGTGTTAGGTAACACCTCTATTGATTTACTGATTTACTGCTTTAAGGTATGTAATGTTAATGAATATGTGAGTTAAAGCAGTAAAACATATGAGTTAAAGCAGTAAAACATGAGTTAAAGCAGTAAAACATGAGTTAAAGCAGTAAAGCAGTAAAACAAAAGCATACTAATCCCCTAGGTGTTAGGTAACACCTCTATTGATTTACTGATTTACTGCTTTAAGGTATGTAATGTTAATAAATATGTGAGTTAAAGCAGTAAAACATAGTTAAAGCAGTAAAACATGAGTTAAAGCAGTAAAACATGAGTTAAAGCAGTAAAGCAGTAAAACAAAAGCATACTAATCCCCTAGGTGTTAGGTAACACCTCTATTGATTTACTGATTTACTGCTTTAAGGTATGTAATGTTAATGTTTTTAATAAAATTTCGTACAGTTGTAGTAAAATAAAATGTTTATATATCAGGCACTCTGGTTTTTTTTCTTCTTACATACAATTTTTTAAAAATTTATAAATTAAAAAGTATTAAGTAAAAAGTATTAAGTAAAAATAATGTTAATAAATATATGTGTTAAATAATAGGTCTGTAATGAGTTACAGTTTTAGGTTCGCGAAAATGTTTTTAATAAAAAATGTTTAAGTATGAAATAAAAATAAATGACTTATAGTATATATATTTTTCATTCGCGCGGCGGGTCGCACCTGCGGGTGCGGGGCCTCCATCCTTTGTGGGGAGGGGGCTTGCTGCGGCCTGGTGGGCAGCTTATGATCTAGAGGTAGACAAAAGATGAGTCATCAAAGATGAATCATCAATATAGGTGGTATCAAAGATGACTTCATCAAAGATGAGTCATCAAAGATGAGGCAACAAAATTGAGCTTCGAGTGTGTGAGTGTAAGTGTAAGTGTACCTGTGCGTGTGAGTGTAAGTGTATATGGGCTAGTGTAAGTGTCTATGGCGAGTGTAAGTGCTTATAAGTGTTATAAAAATACTAACTCATAGTAGGAAGCATTCTAGCAGATTGTAATATACACCAATCGATTCCTCATACCTTATTACCTAGGGGTAGATACCCATATTAGGGCTATTCTAGGCTCAGGGGAGGCTAGAAAAGGCTTGAAAAAAGTGGCACTCAGTTGGCACTATGTGGCACTCACTTGGCACTATGTGGCACTCACTTGGCACTCATTGGCACTCACTTGGCACTCATTGGCACTCACTTGGCACTCATCTGGCACTCATTGGCACTCACTTGGCACTCACCTGGCACTCATCTAATACTCATAGAACACTAATAGAACATCACTAGATACTTCTTACGGTGATTGGGAACCATCAAAGCCATCAAGTTAGCGTGGGTCAAAATTGACCCATGGTATATGGCAAGGTCAAGGCCGAAATATCATGGTCAAACAAGGTTAAGACATCAAAAAGGGCTAAGTCCCTAAAGGAAGGACAAAAAATTACCGTGGGTCAAAATTGACCCATGGACGACCAAAGGGTCGGTCGTGTGTTTGTGTGTGTGTGTGTGTAGGTGTTCAAGTTAGGATAGATCCATACATGCGTTCAAGTTAGGAACGAAATATGTGACGGGTGGGCCACGAGTGGGCAAGAAATTGGCGTGGGCCAAAATTGACCCATGGTATATGGCAAGGTTAAGGTCGAAATATCATGGTCAAACAAGGTTAAGACATCTAAGTCCCTAAAGGAAGGACAAAAAATTACCGTGGGTCAAATTTGACCCATGGTATATGGCAAGGTTAAAGCCGAAATATCATGGTCAAACAAGGTAAAGACATCAAAAATAGGGCTAAGCCCCTAAAGGAAGATCAAAAATTACCGTGGGCAAAAAATGACCCATGGAAGACCAAAGGGTTGGTCGAAAAAATTAGGGTGGGCCAAAATTGACCCATGGAAGACCAAAGGGTTGGTCAAAAATTAGGTTCAAATTGACCCATGGAAGACCAAAGGGTAGCCAAAATTACCGTGGGCCAAAATTGACCCATGGAAGACCAATGGGTTGGAAATTACGGTGGGCCAAAATTGACCCATGGAAGACCAAAGGGTAGCCAAAAATTACCGTGGGCAAAAATTGACCCATGGAAGACCAAAGGGTAGCCAAAAATTACCGTGGGCCAAAATTGACCCATGGAAGACCAAAGGGTAGCCAAAAATTACCGTGGGCCAAAATTGACCCATGAAGGCCAAAAAGTAGCCAAAATTACTGTGGGCAAAAGTGACCCATGGAGATTCAAAGGGCTGGCTCTAGCCATTATGGTCAAACAAGGTTAAGACATCAAAAAGGGGTAAGTCCCTAAATGAAGATCAATAAAAATTACCGTGGGTCAAAATGACCCAGGCGAAAAAATTAGGGGGCGTAAAATAGGGGGCAATACGTACAACGGTTGCTGACGCAACCGTTTGGCGCAACCCTTCTTCGAAGGGTTGCAAAAATTAGGGTTGCCAAAAAATTAGGGTTGCCAAAAATTAGGGTTGCCAAAAAATTAGTTGCCAAAAATTAGGGTTCTCAAAAAATTAGGGTTCTCAAAATTGTACCGTAGAATAGAAAAGGGTTCGCCGAAAAAATTTGGGTTCTCAAAAAAGGTCAAAAAGGTCAAAGGTCAAAAAAGGTCAGGCCAGGTAAAAAATTTGGGCTCAAAAAATACGGTTTGCCCAAATTTTTAGGGTGGGGTAAAAGAGGCCGTGCTCCAGTTTCCAGGTGGGGTAAAAGGACTATGATTATTAATATTATTATTACTACTACTATTATTATTATTATTATTATTATTATTATTATTATTATTATTATTATTATTATTATTATTATTATTATTATTATCATTATTATTATTATTATTATCATTATTATTATTGTTATTATTATTATTGTTATTACTATTATTATTATTATTATTGTTATTATTATTTACTATTGTTATTATTATTATTATTATTATT
>JABUQX010108602.1:12500-20000 GCA_015478945.1 Trachelipus rathkii | reverse complement strand
AATTGAAGAGAAAATGCAAATTCGTCACATGCCACATTCACCTCAAACATATTGCCCATTGAACTTATGACTTGTATTGCTGTTTGTTCATATTTCTCGTCTTAGCCGGAATCTACAAAATCTAATAGCCGGTAGAAAGAATTAATTCTCATTTCCTCCTCTCTTGTCTCACAACAGAAATGGCTAACTGACAATTCGATAGTTTATAACATCTTCATTTCTTAAAAGTAGGAAATTAAATATTTTCTTAATCATATATTTTGATTGACTTTTCAAATATGCTTCTTAGTTATTCAGTAGTTCTCATAGATATTAGTGAAGTACATAAGAACTTGACACTAGACGTCTTTGTAATTAGATTGCTATTTGGTTTGTAAGATCATGTATAAAAGTGAGTACATTATCAATAAATAAAATATTAAATCAAAAACTTCAATTGACTTTCAACTCAACACTTTCGTACCAACTATACTCTCGTCACATGTTTATTTCCTTGAAAGTTACATTCATGATGCAAACCGAACTAAGTTCCTAGCAAGTCCGATAAGTTTTTGTTAAGTCAAAGAACCATTTCATTATCACCTTTTCAACGAGAAAATATCTGGTACAGATTCTAGTTGATTGCGATTCATGCCGCTACTGCTTTGAAGCAGTAGAAACGGCAGAACACATTATATGTAATTGCGAAGCTCTAAGCTGGCAAAGATATTGGTGTTGGCAGAAGGATACACTGAAGCCTTACGATATCCAAACCTCATCTCCTGGGACAATCTTGAGGTTCCTGCGGAAAATCGGGCTGAACCAGTAATTTTAACAGATAAGGGCTTGTCACAAAAGATCCATGTGGGTCGCAGTGACAAGGGGCCTCAATAGAAGCCACCACCCTAATAATCTACTCTAATCTAAACAGCTTCTCTCAGTGAATGAATAAAAAAAATCCATTTACCAGCAAAATTAAATATTAGTCTATTTCCTGGTTTTTCTGCCAGTATATGATTCAAACAATATGCATAACGATGCAATGGATAAAACGGTGAATATACATAATCATATTAATTTATCCATGTACATCATGTGAACATTAAGAAAGAACAGTTTGTCAATTGATTCTGCTTTGAAACAATATTTTAACTGATTTGAAAATTGACTGAAAGTTTGTTGCGGGCAAAACGCGAAAGGAAGCAAAATGTTCACTAGTTTTTTTATGTTTTTCATAGATCTTTCCAGCTTAAAGGTATTTTTAGTGTGTTCTATCATAGATAGAGCTCTAAAATCTTCCAATTTTCCAGACATTTTGTTGAAATCTCTTGTCGGACTGCGTAAGAATAACACATTAATGATACTAAAGGCCGATATAGATGATAAAATAGTAATTATGGTAAAAGACTTGTGTTTGAGTAAGATATATGAAATTTTAAATGATATTGACACATATATAAAATTACAGAGGAACCCTCTGAAATCGGGGCAGCATAAATTCAATAAGGAATTAAAAACTATATTAAAGAATGTTCTGAAATTGTCCAAGTCCTTTTCTCCCTATTTACGGTCCCTACTCTATATGTGCGTGTTACCTAAGAAACACAAAATTAATATTCCCTGCCGCCCAATTATCGTTGACGTTAGTTCTAACTTCCAAACTTACAAAATGAGTTTCCTGTAATTTATCTAAGTTGATTGGTAAGATTTCGAACTTTTAAACAAATTTTTCTATGGATTTTGTTGGTAAGATAAGTAAAATTAATGCCTGTGACAAAAAGATGATAAGCTTTGACGTTGTTTCCATATTCACTATGATACCTTTGGACTTAAAACTAAATTACTTAAGAGATTTCCTTGAAACACGTCCTGAGTTAATAAATTTACCTTTAATCACAAATTTTGGACTTTTGCACCTTTACACAAAACAACTATTTTTCATTTGATTTAATTTTTATCGTTTAACCTCTGGTCTACCTAATGGTTCATCCATTTCCTCAGTTTGGCAAGCATTTTTATGGAATTTTGTAGGGGACAAAATTTCCTTCAGGAGTTTTTGATTCCTAGAACAAATTGGTTTAAGTACATGGATGATACCTTTGTAATTTTGGACTAAGGGGTCGACATTGAGGATTTCTCAGTTCAGCATTTAGTCTTTGTCACAAATATGTCACTCAAGAAATGTTAAATTATGTGTTTAGTCCAATACTTAAATTACACTTAAAAATCAGTATAGTAGTGCGACTCACTTCTTTTCTCAAGGTCTAACAATTGTCTAACCTGCACTAACCAAACCTAACCTGGGGCTAAAATAATTACCTAACCGCATCGATCTAGCTTGATAATTATAACGACCTCTCTCTCTCTCTCTTCTCTCTCTCTCTCTCCTTTAGTACATAAACATCTATAATAATTATGTAGCTATAGTGAGCAAAAAAAAAAAATAGTTAGCAATTACGAATTTAAAAATTACATTGAAAGCTCGAAATCGTACAGATTAGAACATTTAGCAACTACTTATGATGATGATCTTAAGTATATGAATTTGAGATTATTTTCAAAGAGTCTGGGAACTCTGATGAAATAGGTTTTCTTCTCTTGGTTCACAAATGTGTGGAGAGAGCCGAACAGCCAAACGGGGAGATTTTCTCATCATGATCATAACTACCAGTAGCAACAGGATATGACCATAGTTGTTGCAGATTCGTTCTGGAAAAAATGAAAGCAAAAATAAAATTAATTAAAAAGCTTTAACATAATTAAATCCTTCCTTCTAAGATTTTCATGAGAACAATCCCAGGGTCATTTCAAATGAAATGTGATTAAAATTCTCCATAGAGTTTATCGTCTTAAAACAATAATAATAATAATGATAATAGTATTAATAATAATAATAACCAAAAAGAGAGAGTATTAGGGGCTCTCGTCACAGGTGGTTCACTTGCCTTGAGCTCGTGGTAGCCTGGAGGGACGGCATATGGGGAGGTGAGATCCACTCTCTAAAACTAAAAAAAAAAGACAACCTCCGTAGCAACAATAATAATTAATTTAATAATACTGTAATACTATTTATCCTATTGATTTCTTAATTCATTTTTATGTTCTGCGATCAATGTCAACCAGAATTAACATTCGATAAAGGCTAGCCTTACATTGGCTACTTTCTTGTGTGAAACCTGCCCGGAGTTTCATATATATATATATATATTTATATATATATATATATATATATATATAGTATATATATATATATATAATATATATATATATATATATATGATATATATATATATATATGATCGTATAATAATTAGGTATATATATATATATATATATATATATATATATTAAATATATATATAATAGTAGATATATATAATAATATATATATATATATATATTATATATTATATATATATATATATATAGTAGATAGTAAAGTATATATATTATATATATATAATATAATACTAAAGAATATACTTAAATATAAATATTGATTTCACGCTACGTAATAAGTTTATATATTATGAAACTCTCGGGACAGGTATATACACCCAACATAGAAAGTAGCCAAATGGAAGGCGTAAGCCTTTTTATCGAATGTTAATTCTGGTTGACTTATTGCAATCGCAGAATATATTAAAAATGAATAAGAAATCAGTAGGAGTAAATAGTATTACAGTATTATTAAATTATTAATTATATTGTATTATAAGGAGGTTGTCTTTTTGTTTTTTTTAGTTTGTAAGAGAGTGGATCTCATCCTCCCCCATACTGCCGTCCCTCAGCTACCACTGTGCAGCTCAAGGTCCAATTGTGGAACCACTGTGACTGAGAGCCCCTTAAACTCTCTCTTTTTGGTTATTAGTTAATCCATATATATACGATATATATAAATTAGTATAGCTATTATATTATCTACTATATCTAGATATATATATATATACACATTAATATTATCCATATATATATATATTGATATATTTATTAGTATGATAATATATATATATTAAACAGGTATATCTATATATTTAATAATTTTTATATATATAGTATATATATATATATATATATAATATATATAATATAATATATATATATGGCTATTATAAGTGGTAGACTCCAGGAAGCAAAAATCAATAATTAAAGTATCGTTATTTTAATTAATTTTAGGGTAAATACTTAAATTTTTGGGTAAGGCCTTAACGGCCTATATATTAACTCGGAGTCAACCACTTAAAAATGTCCATATACTAAACATTCTAAATATTATAGTTATAGTGATATATATATATATATTAACAGTATATATATATATATACTATTTTATAATATCATATATATATATATATAATTAGTTATACTCATATATATATAGTATAGTATATAGGTATTAACCCACATCAAAGAACAGCGCGGCCACGCTTGGGATTTGAGATACATGAATATGTAACTCCGATGGGTGGGTCCGGTGGGCTTATACATATTTTTAATGTCAAAAATTTAGATGGTGAAAATGAATAATAAAAAACTAAATAAAACTATCCATATATATATAATATATATATAGATTATATATATATACCGTATTATATTATGCCAATATATATATATATATATATATATATATATATATAATATATATATTATATATATATATATATATAATAATATATATTATATATATATATATATATATGCCCCTACATATACATATAACATATATTATCTAGTATATATTATACTAATATAAGTAAGCTATAAATATAGATTATATTATAGTATTATATATAGGTACTAATTCTAATATCAACATAATATATATATATATATAGTATTATATATTACTAGGATATAGTGAGGTACTTCTGCTACAGTTGGTGGTTTCTTCTAGAGCAAGCACCCTAGTTTATAAGAGGTTTTGCAAATATATAGAAAATCCTAATATTTCGAATGAGGTATTTATTTAAAGACATTAAGTATACAAATAACAGGGAGAATAGATAGTAGTCCCTTTCTGTTGAGATACTTCTCTGCTTAGGCGAATTGGTAGTCACGCCCTTTCCAGCGTCTGTTTATCCACCGCATTTTATATTGTGGCGATGGATTTGGCTGTTTGTGATTCGAAAATGTTGAGTCGACAGCCATGTTTCCTCGAACCATTTACTTCTCTTGCCGGGGGAGGATTTCTGAGAGAGAGTACTTGGAGTGAGATTTCTTCTGATTCTTAATAATTTGATCTTACTGAATTTATTCCCTTAATTTACGAGTTTATAATATATTTTCTTATCAGATTTTAAATCGTAAAATTTTGCTCGCGCCAATCTTAGCATAAGTACGAAACATAAATTAAAAATTTTTTACAAAGTTATATTGGGGAGTGCTACATTACTTCCTGCGTAAACACGGAAAGATGAGATTAATTATCGTTATAATAATTATACAGAGAAATAATAACTAAAATCTAATAGTCGAAGACATTAAGTAGAATTTATTATACAATTTGAGGCAAAAATATATTACAAGAAATGTAAATATTTCAAATACGAAGCATTAACTGGCTTACATCCGAAGAATCATAAACATATATAACGAAATATTTTGAAATGGATTAGAATAAATGCAGCAAAATAATTACTTCCTAATAATATTTTTAACAAGGGGAAATAAAATTTGCATTCAAACACAGAGCATATTTTTGCTGTATATAGTCTTCTCGGATAATAGATAATAAACAGATTTTATGATTGGAGTGGATGTTTGGTCGGCAGAAAATATATACATAATTATGGATGATGAAACAAACAAGCAATTCACAAGTTCATTAAATATGAGCCAAATCGATCGGACGGTTGAATCCAGGGAAGGTCTAGTATAAGGCGTTTCTAATGTATCCCATGATTTGATCAATGCGCACGTAAATAGTTTCCAAAGCTGTAGTTACGAGAGAAACATTGCTTGACATATGTAGAGACGAAGTTGCTTGAAATTTAAGTCCTTTATTTGAAAAATTTCTTCATACATAAAAGGGAGCGGTCACAGAACCATTTAGAATTCGAAAAGGAATAAAATTTCGTAGTGGAAATCAAAAATGGAATTTCTGCCATAATCCAAACTTAAAAATGAAATGAAAGAAATGACTTACCGTAAAGGAAGTTACATATTTATAGGCGAAGTTGCTTTGAAATTTAGGTCCTTTATTTTGAAAAATTTCTTCAACATAAAAAGGGAGAGGTCACAGAACCATTTAGAATTCAAAAGGAATCAGGTTCGTTAGTGGATTCAAAAATGTTTTTCTGCCCATAATCCAAACTTGAATGATGAAAGAAATCGCATGCCGAAAAGGAAGTTTGCTATGTCTTGCGATGAATCCTCGAACTGTGATATTTGTGAAAAGATGAAAACCATAATCCAAAATAAGTTAAATTGAAAAAATGAAGTTCGTATCGATAATGTTCGTTTGCTTGAAGTCATCTTCTCGGGAGTGTTTTGATTGAGAATTTTATATTTTATTGTAGTTTCTTTTTCATTCATATTGTGTTTGATTGTTTTTTAGAAGGCGAGTTGATTGAAGTTCTTCGGGTAAATTGTGGCCACCAATATAAATAAGGTACGAACTTGCTAGATTGGTAGCTTCTTTTATGAGCAAGCACCCTTTATAAGAGGATGGTAATTTAGAAACCATATCTTGAGATGATGCTTTTTTTTAGTTCAAACTATTTACAGTATTCAGGATCGGAACCAAGTAAACAAAACTCCCCATTCTGATTGATGATATTACTCTCTTCTTAGGCGAATTGGTAGTCACAGGCCTCTTCCAGCGCGTTTACCATTCCCCTATTAGTTGTGCAAGGATTTGTGTTGTGATTGAAATATCGAGTTCGCAGCCTTTTCTTGAAATTTACCTCTCTTGCCGGGAGGATTTCTGGAGAGAGTATCTGGAGTGAGATTTTCTTCTGATTCTTAATAATTTGATCTGACTGAAGAGTATCTCACAACAAGGACGAGTTATATATATTTTCACTTTGACTATGCTTTAAAATTTTGTTCGCGCGAAATCTTAGCAGTGATAGTTACGAACATAATATTTATATTTTAGTAAAGTTTAATGGAGCCGAAATTAAAGGTTTTGCGCTTTTTTTTTACCCATATGATATATATATATTATAAATAGTTAAACCTCTATATATATATCTCTATATATTTATATAATATATATATATATATATATATATATATATTATATAATATAATTTATATATAGTATATAGTATTTAATATATTATATATATAATATAATACCTATTTATATTGTAGGCCCCTATACATATTATACTAGTATTAAATAATATATATTAATTTATTAATTTAATATATTATGTGTATATATATTAAGGGATTTTCAAATATATACATTGTTTAGTTATATTTATAATATATATATATATATATAAATTCTATATATATAGTAAATATTTATATATATATATATATATATATATATATTATATAATAATC
>JABUQX010108602.1:5000-10000 GCA_015478945.1 Trachelipus rathkii | reverse complement strand
GACACCTTTCAACTTCTGTTCAGGATATGCATTCCATACGTCATCTGTTTATCGGCCACAAACAGTGATCATAATTATGATCCATTTCACTGAAAAACATATAAGCTCTTTCACCTGTATCCTATACCATCTATTTTCCTCAGTGATTATGATCCATTTCACTGAAAAACATATAAGCTCTTTCACCTGTACTCTATGCCATCTGTTTTCCTCAGTGATTACTATCCATTTCACTGAAAAACATATAAGCTCTTTCACCTGTATCCTATACCATCTGTTTTCCTCAGCGATTATGATCCATTTCACTGAAAAACATATAAGCTCTTTCACTTGTACTATATACCATCTGTTTTCCTCAGTGATTATGATCCATTTCACTGAAAAACATATAAGCTCTTTCACTTGTACTCTATACCATCTGTTTTTCTCAGTGATTATGATCCATTTCACTGATAGAGAAAACACTAACTCAAGGCACTTATCAACTTCGTGCGTCTATACCATCTGTTTTTCTCAGTGATTATGATCCATTTCACAGAAAATATTACAAGTTCTGTCACTTCTATTCCATACCATCTGTATTCCCCAGTGATTATCATCCATTTCATTGAAAATTGTACAAGTTCTGTCACTTGTAATCCATGTCATCTGTTTTTTTCCAAATGATTATAATTAATTTCAATGAATAAATCTCATCGTCGCTCACTTGAAGTAATTTAAATTAGATTTTAATCTGAGTGGTTTGCCTTTTGTTACTTTTTATTTTGTATCAAGAACTAAATGTTTCGTTATTTTTGTTATAATATTGGATCTATTAATTATTTGTTATACTTCATAAAAGCCTCTAAATCAAGGTTGGCGAAGTGTGGCACGCAACACCAGTTTCCTGTTGCGTTTTAAATGTTTTCCGTTGCAGTTTTAAATAATATTGATGTGCGGTCAGTGAGTTACTCGGTTCTCTTTGAAATATAGAGGTGCGGTGCGGTAAGGTACGAAGTTCGCTTTGAAATATAGAGGCACTGCGCTGGTGTAAGGTAAGGTACGAGGTTCGCTTTGAAATATAGAGGTGCGGTGCGGTAAGGTACGAGGTTCGCTTTGAAATATAAAGGTGTGGTGCGGTAAGGTACGAGGTTCGCATTGAAATATAGAGGTGCGGTAAGGTACGAGGTTCGCTTTGAAATATAGAGGTGCGGTGCGGCTAAGGTACAAGTTCGCTTTGAAAATTAGAGGTGCGGTGCAGAGGTAAGGGTGCGAAGATACGCATTGAAATATAGGACTTAGGAGTGCCTGTGGGTTAAGGTACGTTAGGGTTCGCTTTGAAATATTAAAGTTTGTGCGTGCGGTAAGGTACGAGGTTCGCTTTGAAAAGTAGTTGATGATAAGTGCGGTGTGAATAAGCGACTGAAGTGTATTCGCTTTTTGAAATTTATAGAAGTGCTGGTAAAGTACGAGGTTTGCTTTGAAATAGAATAAGATGTGGCGAGGTTTGGTAAATGCGTACAAGATACTTCGAAGGCTTATACCTAATATGTAATAAAGATATGTTACGTCCCTTGCGATTGTTTGGCAAAATTATCAGGTTTAACTTGAATGTGTCTTTAATTTAATAATTGCATTTAGGAATATGACAACCATCAGCAGTTAACGTGTACGAGGTTCGGGACGGTTGATACAATATACGAGAAGTTAGTGTTTGTGTTGCTGGTCTTAACATTTTAATCAACGTAAATCGGTACCGAGGTTGCTTCTGATAATTCTAGAAGTTGCGGTTGCGAATCCGTAAGGTCCGAGTGCTATGCGTATATAAAAATACTATAGTAGGTGCGGTGCATTGGAGGCACGCGGGGTGCCGGCGTGCCCGTGTGTGCACTTTTTTTGGACGAGCCTAACTCTGGTTATTGTGCGAGCCTGCATGATTGTGGTGTAGAAGTTGAGTTAGAATCTTCTGTTCTGGCGTCATTTTAGCCACTACACACAATGGTGCATACCTAGCCAACCGTCTGGCTTAAATCATCTATTTAGGAACACAAACTTATAATAATGCTGCATTTAGGTAGAGAATATGACAAACAACACAATTTGAAAATTTTTTTCAACCTCATAAATGTATAAGAAAGAAAATAAAATAATATAATTGCAACCAGTTAAACCTTCGTTGAATTATGAGGAAAAAGAAGTATAAATAGTCTATAATTTCAAGTAACTGTCAGATAGGATTAATCTAATGATTAGTAATATAGTTCTGTTATATCAATTAAGGCGTACATTTAAATACACAAACACGGGTAACCTTTACCCGACATCTACGACAAACAAGCCAACACAGCCTCACTCTCTCCTCTCATCTCTACCTGCTTCAATCAATCTGATCCTTCTCTATCTCTCTCGTCTCTCTCATCTTCTCTCTCTCTCTCTTTCATCTCTCTCTCTCTCTCTCTTCTCTCCTCTCTCCTCCCTCTCTTCTCCTCTCTCTCTCTCTGTCTCTCTCACATTCTCTCCTCTCTCTCTCTCTCTCCTCATCTTGCTACGCTCTCTCATCTTCTACTCCGTCTTCTCTACTCCCTTCCTTATCTCTTTCTTTCTCGCTCTCTCTCTCTCTCTCTCTCTCTCGCTCTCTCTCTCTCTCTCGTCTCTCTCTCTCTTCTCTCTGCCTCTCTCTTCTCTCTCTCTCTCTCTTCTACTCTCTCTCCTCTCTCTCTCTATCGAAGGAATTTCATAGATTTTGAAATGGGACATCTTCTATTCATATCCCATCGATATTGCCAAAAGCACTAAAGATAAATTTATTGCTCCTCTTGATACTTACACGATGGATGAGCTTGTTTATAAATCAATTTACAAAAGTAAGCTCAAGAAAATAAACGTACTTTTATGTATGGAAGGTCGCCATGTCCTAAAAGACTTTCCATACAGAGAATAGAGTTCTGATCGATGTAAAATTCCAAAACTTTGAAAAGATTTTATAAAGAAAAAAGTTAAGATTTGACATATTTATATTGGCATTTTGCACAGACCTGACCTATGTAATGGTGCATATCGGTAGCATAAAGTTGAAACTGTAAAAGTACATGTTTGTGATTTTGTAGCACCTCCCGTTGCTCACACAGACAATGAAACTTGTATTTCTAAAATTCATTGTCTTAGTCAAGTTCTTTCATGATTATTATTATTATTATTATTATTATTATTATTATTTTATTATTATTATTATTATTATTATTATTATAGTAATTATAATTATTATTATTATTATTATTATTATTATTATTATTTTTTAACCATCTCCCAGATAGGGTTTTCGCCCTGTCAGTTGGACCAGCATCTATTTCCTTATGGCCCCGAAACTCTTGGTCTTAGAACACTCCAAGAAACTATATCTCGGCACAACGGTTTTCGACGCCAGTCCTCGAGTTAAACACTCAGCTAGGGTTTTCACCCTTTCAGTAGAACTAGCATCTTCTTCCATTAAGCCTCAAAACTCGTACTCCTAGAGCTTAGGATCTTCATATATTATTCCTTCTTCCTATACTCACGAATCTTGTGAGGAACATGTGAGGTATTCACTTGTATATTTAGATTATAACATTCTAAGATACATTCTTAGATACATTGTATGTAAACTGCAGAAGAATGTCCTAATTTGTTTCTGTTACTTTTATAAAAAATAAAGTATTGCCATTTTTAGGAAATGGTTAAAAAAAAGTTATATAATAGTTAATAATAATTGTTTATATCTTGTTTCCATTAATGAGATTCAAAATCTTTCGAGGTTTTGATCAAGGATTGGTGTTTTGTTTCACATTGTGTGCTCGATTCCTAAAGGAGAATTATTCTCTCTTGTAGGTGTGTGTGTGTGTGTGTTGTGTGTGTGTGTGTGTGATGTGTGAAATGTGTGTGTGTCTATAATTACTGTGTGTGTGTGTGTTGTGTGTGTGTGATGTGTGTGTGTTTGAGTGTGTGTTGATGTGTAGATTATTTGTGTTGTGATTTGATGTGTGTGTGTGTGTAGTGTGGTGTTGTGTAGTCTAATAACGTAAGCAAGCCGTGTGTGTGTGTGTGTGTGTGTGTCGTTTATTTTCAAGGACGAAGTAGCTATATTCCTCCAATTAGTTCCTCGGCAAAATCCATAAGACTTCCAAATGATATGCGATATTCGACTACTTGCTGCAATCATTTTCGGGCTACAACTAAACCTTGGAGGAATTTAGGGCTGACCCAATTCAGTCCTCGAAGGAAATAGAATTCGAGCCTAGAAGTTATTTGTATTCTAAAAGAGAAAGCTTTCTGTGTGCTCAATTTTTGAAACTGGAGCATGGATGTAACGCCATCATCTATAATTTATTATAAAAGCGCCCGATAAGCTCAAGTAGTAGAGCACTCGCCAGAAAAGAAGGGGGTCCAGGTTCGCACTGGTCGCGGTGGAGAATGTGAGCTATTCTCTCCTTGAGCTTGGCTTCGTCCTGCTCGGACGTTAAATGAGTACACCCCCCTCCTAGATTAGGGCTCTGCCCGTGGGTGGTGGTGTTATCTGTAAAAAAAAAAAGAAAAAAAAAAAAAAAAAACATTTAATTACGATTTCATGTGACGTCACAAACTTTTTATTTTTTTGGAAGTTGTAGGTTTGCTTTTTTATTCTGAATGGGATCAGGAGGGTGAAGAAATTTTCCAAATTAATTTCACTGTTAAGATTTATTAAAGGAAAAAAATCGATGGGAGTAACACTCGAAGATAAAGTGGTAAATATCGGAATAAATAAATTTAAATATATTTTCCGTGGGTATAGTTAAAAAAGTATTAATTATTATTATTTTATTTGCTATTTATTTATTAGATTATAAAACTTATTATAATTATTATAACTATTAATATTATTATTATTATTACTATTTTATCATTATTAATTTATTATATATTATTATTCATTATTATTATTATTATATTATATTATTTACTATTATTATTATTATATTATTATTATTATTATTTATAATTTATTATTA
>JABUQX010108602.1:0-2500 GCA_015478945.1 Trachelipus rathkii | reverse complement strand
ATCATTTGAAAGGATGTAGAAATCGAAAAAAAATTCGTCCTAAACCACATTTTTGACGACAGGGTAAGATCATATATATATAGTTATATGTATATATTTTTAAATGCATACAAAATATCTAAAAGTACATCTGCAATATAGTTTTTATAAATAACCAATTATATATATAATATATAGTATATATATAATATATTTAATATTATTATTATGATAATATATATTATAGTATACATAATATATATTAATTAGATTAAAAATATAAATAAATATATATAGATATAGGGTACTATAACTAAGTATATGCGAGAAAGCATATGTGATTTGTGTTGCACATGTTGTGAAAATGCAAGAATGACTCTTCGTACAACCCGGCTTTTATCATTTAGGCGAATACGTCATCATCGTACCACTTATTGACGCATTTTCTTTCGTCCTTTAAAAAGTATTGAGGAAATGAGGAAAGTGCTTTGAAACTCTTTGTCATAACATTAACAAGGCTTAACGTCTTGGATCGCATATTCTGTTAAAAGTGAATTTCAATGTTCTGAATTTCGAAATTTGGCCGCCTATTATCTATCTATCTATCTATCTATCTATCTATTCTACTATCTATCTATCTATCTATCTATCTATCTATCTATCTTATACTCCTTCTTAAATAAAGATTTGATTAAATGATAAATGTATGTTATATAAATATATTTTTATAATAGTATATATATATATAATATATATATATTATATATTATTAGTAATATTTACTATATTAATATTATATTATTTTACTATTATATATATATATGTATATATAGCACTTTTCCTTTAAAAGGATGTTACATAAAAATGTTACATATCGAAATATCGCTGAACCCTAATGGTCTAACCATACACTGTGACGGTGTTCTCTTAAATTTCCAATAATAAAGACAGAAAATGTTGCAAACATTTTGCTTTTCATATATCATGTTAATTTTTTTATATTGTAATTTTTTTTTCATTGTCTATTTTATTTATTTTATAATAGTTTTGGCATACCAACTTACGTATTTGGTTGCATTTTCCCCTCCGCGTCCCGCTAGAGGCCAAGAGACCCTTGACTCTTTCACAGTTTCGCGATTTATAATCAGGTATTATTTTAGTTTTAAAAAAATTAAAAAAAAATTTAGTTGGCAACATTTGTCGTGCTCAAAAATTTCAAATTAATCGAAAAAAAAACCGGATTCATCGGTCGTTCGATATATATCGGTTAACTCCCTTTTAAAGGAATAATATAATATAATATATACTATAATATTATATATATATATAATTAATGTATTATACATTCATATAATATATAATATATATATTAATTATAATAATATATTATATATATATATATATATATATACTATATTACATAGTCTATATATATGTGTGTGATCTGTGTGGTGGGGTGTGTGTGTGTGTGTGTGTGTGTAGCGTAATGGGTGTGTGTGTTAGGTTGTGTGTATTGTGATTAACCAGTTATAAATAAAATTAAAAAGTAGGTGACCATTTTATATTTAAGAACGTCAAAACACTTTTGATGGTATTACAGAATGATCATCATCACGTGTCATTAGAATAATCAATGGTAATATTTAAGCGATTTATTACCCACAATCTATCATATATTTTCATTTTTTGTTTATATCATTTTTTTGCTATTGAATAAGTTCTCTACGATGGTGAAGCTTTATGTACAAAAATCATACATGTATATATGTTTATGTATACAGAGCTATACGTTGTTAATTCTTATGTATATAGATAAGACGAAGAAAATTACAGATTGAAAAACTGGTACTTTAGAAAGATGGTAATAGAAAACCTTTTTTTGTTTTTTTGTTTGTGTTTTTTTAAATTTTTAATTTTTATTTAGGTGTACTAGATTATGTGACTACTTTTACTGTTAAGCAAGGGGAAACCCATATATATATATATATATATATATATATATATATATATATATAATATATATATATAATATATATATTATATTATAATATATAGTTAATATATATATATATTATAAATATATATTATATAATATATATATATAGATATATAAAAAATATATATATACATAAATATAAATACTATATATCATAGTATAATATTATATATATATATACTCTATATAATATATATATATATATTATATATATATAATAATATATTTATATAAGTATATATAATATAAAATTATATATAATATATATATATATAAGTATATACTATAAATTTATTAATTACTATATAATATATATAATATATATAGTATATATATATTAATACTTTAATATTAATTTAATATTAAATATTATGACTGGTGATAGATTATATTTATATAATATACATATAGGTATATAATATATATATACTATTTAATAATATATCTATAATATTATAATATAATAACTAAATGAAAGGCTAATATAATATAATACGTACTCTTATTACTTATATCTCTCTCTGG
>JABUQX010108601.1:17500-25000 GCA_015478945.1 Trachelipus rathkii | reverse complement strand
TGCGCGTGCTTAGTTAATAAAAAATTCGTATAACAACAATGTTGGTGTCTTTATATGTTATTGGATCTGTAGATTTCGAAAATAATCGTTTCAGTTTCAGAACCATCAAAAAAAAAAAAAAAAAAAAAAACAAAGACACACAAAAATAACATTAAAAAAAATATATATAATACTTTTCTTACAGCTTTTTAATGTTCTATAACTTACAATTTACGTTTTGTTACATACCCTAGAAGCATTAAATACAGTAAAATAAACCATCCATTCTACCTTCTGTCATACCCCTGCTTCAGTCGTGATCTATTGATCTATTGATTAGGTCAATTTTTACTAAATTGTAACGTTTTACATACCCAAAAGCAGTAATCAGTAAATCAAAACACATCCATCTACCTTCCTGTCACCCTCCTGTCCCAGTTGTGATCTATTGATCTATTGATTAAGGTCATATTTTTACTAAAATTTTCATGGTTTTACAACACCTAAAGCAGTAAATCACTAAATCAAACACCATCCTACCTTCCTGTCATCCCTCCTGCCCAGTCGTGATCTAATGATCTATTGATTCAAGGGTCAAATTTTTACTAAATTGTAACGTTTTACATACCCTAAAGCAGTAAATCACTAAATCAAACACTATCCAACCACCATCCATCCACCTTCCTAGCCATCCTTGATCTATTGATCTATTGACCGAAGGAGGGGTAAGGCCTCAGCCCTTCGGGCTGAGGCCCAAAGCCCGCTTACACCCCTTCGGGTGACCCCCCTCGCTAGGATTCACACCCTTCAAGGGGCGCATTCCCCCCGGGTTTTTTTCCGGAAGGTAGATGGTGTTGCTTTAGATTTACTCTGGGTTAATGAAAAACTGTTTATTCGTAAGTAGTTACGTTATGTTAAATATTACTATCACAATGTGGAAAAAACACTGATTTTGTTAGAGAAATGAGATGAGTTTTTTGTAAGATATTACTGTGTTAACTGGACGATGGATGTGTTAAAACGTGAACCTAGTTTAGTTGTGTGAATAATGTTAGGCTTTGCCCTAGACTTTGCTAATGTCTACGTATTATTCATAGGTCAAATGATGTTTACTCGAAACGAGTGACACTTTGATGAAGATGGTGTCAATTCAAGTTCAAGATGGTGGCACCTTTGATAGATTGGTCACTTTGTTAAGGGATTTGTAAATTTAAGTACGGCTGTTACTACTGTTGCTAATATGCTCGAAAAGGGAGAACATATCGAGTATTGTATGACCTTTTTAGGTAGTTTACCTTGATCAGTAGGGAATTTCAGGATGTTAGTGATTATTCAACGCAATGAGGTATGTTGGTTAATGCATTTGGTACATTATATTCCTAGTCAGCGGTTATGATTTGTTAGCTTTATTGATTGCTAAAACTTTGATGGTTAAGCATATATTCATAGGTTAGTATAAAAAGAACATATTTTATGTTATGTTTGTCCAATAATGATACTTGAAATATGACTTGAATCAATAGCTCACTAGATCACAGCGGGTGGGTGGGTAGGGGACTGCAGGATGGGTGGTTTGATTTACTATTTACTGATTTATGCTTTAAAATCTAAATTATTACGTTTTATTGTGATATTTTACTCAAAGATATTATTATTATGTTATGTTAGGATAAAAATTTTTGTTATTTTTTTGTTATGTGGTCAAAACTGTTCGTGTATGTTTTGCGATTATTCGGCTAGGAGATTATGATATATTAGACGAGAGGTATGAAGTGAATTTTTTCGTTAAATGTTACGAAGTTGATGTAAAACAGTTTGTTACGTCAGCACTATATTCTTTGACCAGTATGTGATTAGGGAACAGGTTTAGTGCTAAACTTGTGAAATATTTACGATGTAATGTAAAATTAACATTGATATGTCAAAGATATGCTTGAAAAAGTAGTCGAATTAGGTTACTTTTGGACGAAGTTTTATGTACTTTACTGTTGTTCAACGGGCGAAAGTTTGGTTAATGTTTAGTGATTTAAATTCGTGCGTACTGGTTGTTGGGTTTGTCAGTTGTACATTGATATTCTTAGTTTCAGTTATGTTATGTTAGCTTATTAAGGTGAACTTTGTTACGTATAGATACTATTTCACTGCCTGTATGATAATCTAAAACAAGTTTGATAAATTCTTGCTAAATAGTTTACTGTTCAATGTTAAAATTAAAGCGTTAATTATGTTAGAGATTGTTTGGTAAAAAGTGATGAATAGGTTTACGTTCTGTACTGGCAATGCAGGTTCTTTTACAGGTGTAAGTGGAACTTTGTTAATGTTAACAGTTATCGTGCTTAAGTGTGTTAGATTCGTCGATCTGCTACTTTTTTCTTTAGCTCTGGTAATCTATGCAGGCTTTATTAATGTGAAAACAAGTTACGTTAGCATATTCACTGGTTAGTATCCGAAGAACTTATCTTTGTACTTGTTATTGTTGTGTTGTTGTTGTTGTTGTGTTATGTTTTTGTTGTTTGTTGTTGTCGAAACGAGAATATCATCCCTTTAGAAACTGATATGTCATTCGTACGTCGCAATTCTGTTTACTTTCTTCTGATTGTTGAAAGAAGAATCTCATTACATTTAAGGGATGTTATAACACTATTTTCTTCAGTAAGATAGTTTTTCGCTGTGTTGACACGATGACATCTCCCTGCATTTCTACGTTCTGTAACAGACATCTTCACTAGCCATATGGTAATATGCAACGTTCTGTGTCATTATTATAATCGTAAACCGAGATGGTGACTGCTACATTGCTATGTATTCCAGCCATTAGGGGCAAATTATAATAAGTATTGATCACCTTTGCAATAGTTAAAGCCCGTAAAATCATTTTTCCCATGTTTAGAGTTGGTATTTTCTGAAAGGAGGCACGGAGTCTAAAAGAGATAAGTCAAAAAACTTTACTTTATTCGTATCTTACTCGTTAGGTATTATGTGGATGGTATGGTATATGACAACATTTTTATAAATGTTTACTGTGTCAATGTGAGATAACGTTTAATATGATTAGAGATGATGCTTTGAAAAAGTATTGAACAGGTTAGTTTTGTATGTAAAGGTAGTTACTTTACTGATATTAAGTGTGGAACTTTCTTAATGTTAACAGTTTATTACGGGCGTAAGATGTGTTAGCTTTGTCGCTTGATACATTATTTCCTATTCTTGATGCTATGTTCAGCTTTATTAATTGAAACGAATTGTTATGTTAGAGTATATTCGTGGATCAGATAATAAACCAATGTTGTGAGAAATATTAGTTAAATGTTACTGTGGCAGTGGTAAGAATACGTTAATATGGTAGAGTTATGCTTGAAAAAGTAAGATTAGGTTACGTTTGCATACCCATGTAGTGCTTACTGGTTTTGAGGTGGAACTTTGTTATATTGTTAGGACGAGGTGTTTATAATTGTGAGTATAGGTTGGTCTGTGCATTATTTTTTCTTAGATTATGTTACGCTATTTACATTTATTGATGTGGAAACTTTGTTCGGTTAGGCGATTACTTTCGCTTGCTCTGTATGATAAGTTAACCAAGTATTGTGAGAAATTTTTAGTTAAAATGTTGCTGTGTTAGTGTAAGATTAACGTTTAACGTTAATATTTTAGAGTTATGCTTGAAAAATTAAGAATAGTAACGTTATGCATACCATGTTAGTTGCTTTTCTGGTGTTAATATGGAACTTTTTTAATGTTAACAGTTTATTCCTGCTTAAGAGTGCTAGGTTTGTCTTTCGTGCATTTATCTTTCTATATTCAGTTGATGCTAAGTTAGGGCTTTATTAATGTGCGAAACTTTATTATGTTAGCATACTTGCCGCTCGGCTGTAATCAATTAACCCTAAATTGTTGTGATAATTATTAGTTAAATATTACTGTGTAGTGTAATGATAACGTTAATTATGTTAGAGTTATGCTTGAGAAAAGTAAGATAGGTTACGGTTTTGCCGTGTGTGTGTGTGGGTCTTTATGGTTGCTTAAATTGGAACTTTGCTTAATGTCGGGAACTGCTGTATCCTGCTTAAGATGTGTTTATGTTTGTTCTTTGGGCACTATTTTCTAGTTCAGTTGATGGTATGTTAGACCTTTATTAATGTGCGAAACCTTATTATAGTAGAGGATATTCGCGCGTCTGATATGATAGACTTAACCAATGTGTGTATAATTTTTGCTAAATGTTACTGCGTCAGTGTAAGATTAACGTTAATATGTTACAGTTATGCTTGAAAAAGTAAGATTAGGTTACGTTTGGCATACCATGTTAGTTACTTTACTGTTTTAAGTCAGTGAACTTTAATCGTTAACAGTTTATTCCAGCTTAAGATGTTTTTTATGTTTGTCACTTGCGTATATATATCTTCCTCAGTTTAGATCATTGCTTACAGATTAATCCTTTGATAATGTGAAACTTTGTACATTACCTCATATTGATTGATCTTTGTCATAAAGAATTGGAATTAATGTTATGTTTAACCAACAATGATACTCAAAATTGTGGAACCTTGAATTCAATCACGTAGATCAAAGATCAATAGAGTCAAGGTATGCTAGGAAGGGTGGATGCGATGGTGGATTGAGATAGTGTTTGATTTAGTGATTTACTGCTTATTAGGCCGTATGTAAAAACGTTACTACATTTTAGTAAAAGATTGACCTTAATCAACTAGATCATTAGAATCACGACTGGACAGGGAGCGATGACAGAGAAGGTACGATGATGGTGTTTGATTAGTGATTGACCTGTCTTAGGGTATGTAAAACAGGAAAATTTTATATCAATCAATCAATAGATCAATAGCACAACTGGAACAAGTCGAGAATGGTGACAGGAAGGTAGATGGGTGGTGTTTGATTTACTGATTTACTGGGCTTTAGGGTATTGTAAACGTACAATTTTAGGTAAAAAATTGACCTTAATATAGTCACATAGATCACGAGCTGGGACAGGAGGATGACAGGAAGGTAGATGGATGGTGTGATCTACTTAAATTTACTGCTTTAGCGTATGTAAAAACGTAAAATTTGTAAGTTATAAAAATAATGTAGAAAATATTTATTTATTTTATTTATTATTTATTTTTTTTTTTTTTTCTTTTCTTTGATGGTTCTGACAAAAAACCATTATTTTCAAAATCTACAGATCCAATAACATACTATAAGATACCAAACATTCTGTTGTTATTACGTAATTTTTATAACTAAGCACGCGCAGTTGTCCAGCATCGGTGCCGAGAGCCAACCTGATTCCAATACTAACTCTTTCTAGAAATCCTCAACTCTGAATCTCTCCACCAAATTTCAAGCTTTCTACCGTTCAAAATTAATGGCTTTTAACGGGGCGTGGTCCCCCCTTCGGGGGGAACCCATGGGGACGTAACTTCGTATACACCGAGGTTACCTCATCATCTTAGACCACCCTCCAATTTTAGCACCGATCGATATGTTCGAGTCGGAGGCAGGCCGGTATCTAAACGTCGGCGTCAAAACCGGATGCGAAGACCCGGCCACGCGGAAAGCAAAGTCGGAGTGCGTAAAAAAAACGATCCCTTACAGGGATCGTTTTTTCGAATCAGATTCGATTTCCTTCGGAAATCGAATCTTCGACGTAAAAATAATAATAATAAAATGTGTATGTGTATGAGCACGCACGCGCGCGCGCGCACGCTCCGCTCGCTCTCTCTCTCTCACGCTCATTGAACCACCTGATCGATGATTAGCCTTAGGCTTAACTCAATCTCGGATTTGGAAAGCCAAAAGGGTATAAACGCGGGCGTCGGCTACGCTCTCGGGGGGGACCCCCCTCTATATACATCCTACAGACTTGAAATATACACGGATTCGCCTTATCCCAGTATATAGATTATCTTCCAAGTTCAGACTTATAACTCTTATTCCTTCATAGTCGAGAAAGGGTGGCGTAGAGCTCAAAAGCCCGCGTGAAACACTACAATAATTATATATATAGTATATATAATATAATTATATTATAAATATAATACTATATATTTATATATATATTTATATATATAATAATATAATACATATAATATAATTATATATACTAATTATATATATATACTATATATAATATATATCAATTAAAAATATATATATATATATATATATATATATATAATAATATATATATATATATTATGATATATATATAATATATATATATTATATATTATATATAGTATATCGTACCTATAATATATATATACCGTATATAATGTATAAATCATTATATATATATATATACTATACTATTATATATACTATATATATACATACTAGTTTGAATTATATAGTTATTATAGTATAATATAGTATATATATATGTAACATATATATAATATTATAATATATATAAAATATATATAATATTATATATATATATATATATATATATATAATATATATAATATAGATATATTATATATATACTATATATATATAGTATATATAATATAATATATATAGTATATATATTCTTTAAAATAGTATCCAACCGTATTGGTCCGATATTTTTCCAATCTAATTAATCGATACCATGATAGATTGTTGGCTAATTTTTTCGATATCGATAGTTTTTTAACGATATCAGCGACACTCTCGCGCGGCATTAAATATCACCTCACAACTTAAGCCCTGCTGCTACACGAGTTCAATTCCATTATATTTTCTTGCAATAATAATGAGCGTTCTAAGAGGATTCTATAGGATTTGCGCAGACCAGAGATAAAACCAGGATGCGATTTCTCTCATGAGGCACTTCGAAGAGTTTGAGGCCTAATATTCTATTGGTCATTTCGTTCAAAGAAAGTCTCTTAAACTTTGGATCACCGCTGCTCGCTCCTTCTGGACCTAATAACTCTCAGTTGCAGAACGCTACCCCAGGACGTGTCTGCGTCACTTTCAATCACTCGGCAAGTTGAAATAATTTCTGGTGAGTTTCTATTATTCTGGAAATTCGTTATGAGAAACTTTTCTCATGCGACGCCGCTTGAATATCTTTACGCCAAAAAGAAAATAATGATAAAAACTTTAATATTTTTGATAACAATGTTAACCTTTTAAACTTTTCATCCTAACTTTCACAGAACCGAACCCCAATACGCTCCCTCGGCCGAAGACTGGGCCAGTCTTTGGAAAGATATATATAATATTTATATATATATATATATATATATATAATATATATATATATATATATTATAGATATATAAATATATATATATATATATATATAATATATATTATATATATATATATATATAATATATCATAATTGGAGAGTG
Source organism: Trachelipus rathkii (assembly GCA_015478945.1). Lineage (NCBI taxonomy): Eukaryota > Metazoa > Arthropoda > Malacostraca > Isopoda > Trachelipodidae > Trachelipus > Trachelipus rathkii. The sequence continues at coordinate 17,678 of JABUQX010108601.1, read as the reverse complement.
ACATGCTTTAATCTTGTGAGAAAGCATATAATTAGAAATGTATATATATTCATTGTTAATTAAAAAAGTTTGCTCATTTCAAAAGAGCATAAATAAATTATTTTATTGTTCTGAATTATAATTTTTTGACTTTTATTATTTACTGCTTTTTTTCACTTAAATAATTTATTTATTTACT
>JABUQX010108601.1:0-15000 GCA_015478945.1 Trachelipus rathkii | reverse complement strand
ACGTCCGAGGATGACAGATTCCTCGGTCTGGCAGTGCTTCGTGATCATTTCCAACAAGCGTTACAGCTACCAACCCAGGCTCCGTGAGGCCGACATGACCATTTCCAGCGTACAGTGAGGAAGACGACAGAGAATGAAGTGGAGTACTAATTACAAGATCTGCCATCGGCCCTCTCCTGATCAGGTATCATCGAGGTGCGATTTCATTTTCACAAGCGTATGGAGATTGGACATTCACAGATGAGTCGAGGTTCACATTTACATGGACCAGCTGGACGTCGGGCGAATTTGGAGACGTGCTTGGTGAGGCACTTTTCTGCTTGCAATCTCCCCGCAGGATCTTTGTATTTGACTCTGTGTGAATGGTGTTGCAGGAATTTGTTTGGGTGCTCGCACGGCATTTCATATCGTGAGCAGAGGAACGCTATACGCTGAAACGTATGCGAAAGACATTCTCCAAGCGTATATAGTTGCTTTTCGCGTTCCTTCATTGGCGGTCCAGTTATAATGTTACTCCATGACAGGCGCCACACAGCTCACTGCACAGGTCGTCTAACGGTACCTACAACAGGTAGGGATCAGACTCCTGGCCATTCTGCGAGGAGCCCGGACATGATCATTGAACATGTTTGGGATTTGTTGGGTAGGCGTGTTCGGCCCGTGAACATGCTCCGTCCACACTCAGGGAGCTTGCAAACGCTTTGACAACATCCCGCAGGAAACCATCTCCAAGATCATTTCATCAATGCCGAATCGTTTGGAGGAAGTTGGAAGGGGCAAGGGGGTCAACCATTGATTAGACACCTTTATGCTGCATTTCACATGTAATTTGTAGAATATTGTTGTTGATAAATAAAATCATCATATCCATATTTTTTCGCTTTCTTTATTTGCCACTTAATTCCTACACACTGTCGTTACATACGGTTATACATTTTAATTCCTGATGCCAACACTCCGAGTAGGTATGGACCCAAATAAAACCAAACCCTAGCCCTACATTTTCCCAAATATGAAAGAGTTTAAATTATATTTACGCGGATGATGCATTTAAAATCCCCCGCGATTATATAATAATATATATATTATATATAATATATTATATGTAGTCTAGAAAATAATTTATAAAATATAGCATTATATATTTTTATATTAAAAAAATGCAATGATACATCTTAACGTATGTATATAAGAATCCACGCTCACTTGAAACAAGATCATACACTCGTAAGTGATCGTGAGGCTACTTCTTTGGCGTACCCCCAAGTATCACTCTGCGTACCCCCCGGGGTACGCGTACCCCACTTTGGAGACCACTGCTCTAGAATACCAAAGGCCCTATACATATAATATATATGGTGTAAATATATTTAGCATTTAATTTTTTTTTTTAAATAAAATAAAAAATTAGCAAATGTACTAGATTTGTTTACTAACTTTGCGTATATTAATGCATGGTAGAGAAATCTGTGTCTATGGGGAGTCTGCCCCCTGTATTCCTGATCGTGAGTGGTGAATAAATAGTTGAATATTTATATGAAACCAATCACTATTTTATATTTTGTAGCTGTCGTAAATGTCTATCTAAAATTATCGTTGTATTTCACAATCGAGCTTTCTCCTCTAGTTGTATTGGGAATTTTAAAAGAAAACTGCTTTTACAATAATAGGAAAATGTCAATCATTCTTTTGCATTATCTGAGACCATAGATAATTCTGAGACTCCAAGCATGTGATTAAAAAAATGAGCTGAGTATCATCGTATTATCAACGACTACTGTCGAAGATTTTGAGAATTTTGATCAAATTGTGTTTTTTATTATTATTATTGCTGTTATTTCAATGCACTATAGCTTCAAGCCCCCTTGTTTCAGAATGGGGAGGGAGGTATTAGTTGCAACCAAGCTAAAGAATTTCCTTTTCACAATAACGATGGTAAAGAAGGTCCTTTAGCAATCAGGAATTTGTTTATATTAAAACACCCATTCTCTCACGTCCTGCAAGATCTGAGAGTGAGGTCATCGCCTTATTCACCAAGATTGCAAAACTTTTCCTTAGTTAACCAGAGGCCCGAAGGGATTCCTTCATTTCCGAGGGTCAGTCGTATACCAGCCTGCATTTTGGTCGCAAATTTTTTTTTTTTTTTTACAGTTGTCACCACCACTCACGGGCGGAGCCCTATTCAAGGAGAGGGGTGTTGCAGCCTCAGAAGATTCACCAACCAACGCAAATATACGCAGTGAGCTCAGACGCAGGCTTTGAAGTGAGGGAGATTAAATCAGCAGGAAAACACAGAAGAGAAGAGAATTTCCACAGAACAGAGTGGCAGAAAGAAGAAAACACCGACAGAGAACTAGCCTGGATTACAATGATAATCACAAAACTCATGCGCAGGACACAGCAACCCCTTGTTGCTTACGAGGGGGTAAAGTTGGTGGTACGCGGAGTAACAAGTTCCCTCGAGCACTTGCAGCTGCGGTTATATAGAAAAAGAGATAAAGCACCAAAATCGCGCCGAAAGATATAGAGGGTATAAAGTGTATCCTATTTTGTGCATTGTGTGTTTTTTTCTGTGTCTTTATAATTAATAAAACAGAGCCATTAACATTTTTTAACTTTTTATTAATTAATTTGCATAAGTGTAAATCTAATTGCATGTTAATTAGTGATCTATAGTCGTGCCTTTATATTTGTAGTCTTACTTTGTAATTTGAGCCTACAGTAAGTAAGTCGTGTGTGAGAACCAGAGTGTATAGAACTGAAGTAAGTTCTTTATTTTTTGTTTCTTTTACACACGAGCATAAACAATTGTATTTGTTAAGGTACATGCATATCTCCTACTATCCTACTAGAGTAGTTTTAGATGATGCTTGGATCTCTCCAATTTCATCTATTTAGAGATACATCAGACACATACTGTCCCTGTCTCTTTTAACATTCGCGTGGCCATACCAAAGCCGTTTTCCATTTTGCATTTGTGCTAACGATCGATAAGAAATGCTAATCCAGTCTTTAGCACGAATTGTCGGGCATAATAGAAGCGATGGTTTACAAATATTTTGATCAGCTGTTCTGATGGAACACGTGCCACAGGGAATAAAACAAAATAAAAAAAAAATAAACAAATGGATTTTTATTACAATGAATGATCAATATTGTTATGGAGTTAGCCATTTGGAAAGAATTAGTTTTAACAGCTTGTTTTTTCCAGAATGAAAGACATTTCATTCAAAAATCACGAAACTACTACGCCCGCCATCTTGTTTGTTACATTTTTTCATAAGCATTTCCTTAAATTCGGTAAGCACGGAAAATAGCAACCTTACAGAATTTAGGAATTCCTTACTTTTTTGGTTAGCATTTCCTAAATTTGTGCTAAATTTGACAAAATGGAACGCAACTTTAGCAGTTTTTTCCTAAATTTCGTAAGCAAAAGTGCAAATATCTTTTTTCCTTTTTTCCTTTTCTTTTTTTTTTTTTCCCTTCCCCTTTTTTTTTTTTTTTTTTCCCCTTTCCTTTTTTTCCGTTGTTGTGTGAGAGAACGAATTTGTTGCACTTTTGCTTAGAAATTAGGAAAATGCTAAAGTGCGTTCCATTTTGTCAATTGAGCACAAATTAGAAAATGCTAACCAAAAGTTAGGAATTTCCTAAATTCGTGTAAAGGTGCTATTTCCCGTGCTTACGAAATAAAGAAAATGCTAACGAACAAATGTAAACAAAACAAGATGGCGGGCGTAGTAGTTCGTGATTTGTGAATGTTTCATTCAGAAACAGTTCTTTAATCTAATTTCTTCAAATGCTAACTCCATAACAAGAAGTAGATCAATTATTTGTACATAAAAACATTTGTTATTTTTTTTGTATTTTTGTTATTTCCAAAAAACACGCTGCTCCATCAAAACAGCTGATCAAAAATATTGTAAAACAATCGTTCTATTATGCCCGAAATTCGTGCTTAAAAACTGGATTAGCATTTCTTATCGATCGTAAGCACCAAATGCAAAATGGAAAACGGCTTTTGTTACATAGTAGATAAAAAGGTTTGTGAAAAATGGTCTGATGTATCTCTATTAGATGAGACTGAAGAGATTTCAAGCATCATCTAAACTACTCTAATAGGATAGTTAGAGAGTGCTTGTTTCTTCACAAATACAACTTGTTTATGCTCGCGTGTAAAAAAAAAAAAAATAAAGAACTTACTCGATTTCTATACACTCTGGTTCTCACCACACGACTTACTTATGTAGGCTCAAATTACAAAGTAGGACTACAAATCAAGCACGACCATATAGATGCACTAATTACAGCAATTAGGATTTACACTTATGCAAATTAATTAATAAAAAGTTAAAAGAATGTTAATGGCGCTGTTTATTAATTATAAAGCACACAGAAAAAAACACACAATTGGCACAAATAGGATACACTTTATACCCTCTATATCTTTGAGGCGCGATGTTGGTGCTTTATCTCTTTTCTATAGGTACCGCAGCTGCAAGTGCTCGAAGGGAACTTGTTACTCGCGTACCACCAACTTTACGACGCCCTCGTAGCACAAGGGGTGCTGTGTCTGCGCATGAGTTTTGTGATAATATTGGTAACTCCAGGCTAGTTCTCTGCGGTCGTATTCATCTCATTTCCTGCCACCTCTGTCTGTGGAAATCTCTTCCATCTTGCTGTGTTCCTGCTGATTAATCTCCCTCCACTTCAAAGCTGCGTCTGAGCTCAATCTTGCGTTAATTTGCGTTGGTTGGTGAACTTCTGAGGCGTGCAACACCCCCTCTTGAATAGGGCTCCGCCCGAGTGGTGGTGGCAACTGTAAAAAAAAAAAAAAAAAAAAAAAAAAAAAATTTGCGACCCAAAATGCAGGGCTGGTATACGACGACCCTCGAAATGAAGGAATCCTCGGGCTGGGTTAACTAGGAAAAGTTTTGCAATCTTAGTGAATAAGGCAATAACCTCACACTCAGATCTTGCAGGACGTGAGAGAATGGGTGTTTTAATATAAGCAAATTCCTGAATTGCTAAAGACCTTCTTTACCATCGTATTGTTGAAAAAGGAATGCTGTTACTTGTTGTAACTAATACCTTCCCTCTCCTCATTTCTGAAACACAGGGGGCTTGAAGCTATAGTGCATTGAAATAAACAGCAATAATAATAAATAAAAAACGACAATTTGATTCCAAAATTCTCAAAAATCTTCGAACAGTAGTCGTTTGATGAAATTTACGATGATACTCAGTCATTTTTTTAATCAATGCTTGGAGTCTCAGACATTATCTATGGTCTCAGGATAATGCAAAAGAATGATTTGACATTTTCCTATTATTGTATGTAAAAGCAGTTTTCTTTTAAAATTCCCAATACAACTAGAGGAGAAAGCTCGATTGTGAAATACACGCATAATTTTAGATAGAACATTTACGGAACCGCTACAAAATATAAAATGATTTGGTCAATAAATATTCAACTTATTTATTCACCATCACGATTCAGGAATACAGGGGAGGACTCCCCATAGACCCACAGATCTTCTCCCATGCATAATTACGCCAAAGTTAGTAAACAAAATCTAGTTACATTTGCTAATTTTTTATTTTATTAAAAAAAAATTAAATGCTAAATATATTACACATTATATATTATATGTATTAGGCCTTTTGGTATTTCTAGAGGCAGTGGTCTCAAGTGGGGTACGCGTACCCCGGGTGGTACGCAGAGTGATACTGGGGGTACGCCAAAGAAGTAGCCTCACGATCACTAGCGAGTGTATGATCTTGTTTCAAGGAGTGCGATTTATATAAATATATATATATATATATAGATATATATATATATATTATAATATATAATATATAATTTATATATTATATATTATAATATATATATATTATATATATATATATAATATATATATATAATAATATATAAAACTCGCGGGGAAATTTAATGCATCACCCGATAAATATAATTTAAACTCTTTCAAATTGGGAAATGTAGGGCTAGGGTTTTGTTTTTATTTGGTCCATACCTAACTCGGGAGTGTTGCACAGGGCTATAAATGTATAAACGTATGTAACGACAGTGTGTAGGGAATTAAGGCATAATAAAGAAAGCGAAAAAATTAGATATGATAATTTTAATTTATTCAACAACAATATTCTACAAATTACATTGTGAAATGCAGCATAAAGGTGTCTTATAATAATGGGTTGTACCCCCCTCTGGCCCTTTCAATTCTCAAAGCGATTCGCATTGATGAATGATCTCTGGAAGATGGTTTCCTTGCGGGATGTTGGTCAAAAGCGTTCTGCAAGCTCTCTGAGTGTGGACGGAGCATGTTCACGGGCTCCAACACAGGCCTACCCAACAAATCCCAAACATGTTCAATGAGATTCATATCCGGCTTCCTCGCCAGAATGGCCAGGAGGTCTAGAATCCCTACCTGTTGTAGTATCGCTTAGACGACCTGTGCAGGAGCTGTGTGGCGCTGTCATGGAGTAACAAATAAATGGAACGCCAATGAGACGCGAAAGGCACTATAACCCTTGGAGAATGTCTTTCGCAATACGTTTCAAGCCTTTTAGCGTTTCTCTGCTCACGATAATGAAATGCCGTTGCAGACCCAAAACAAATCCTGCCAACACCATTCACAGAGTCACATCCAAAAGGAAATCCTTGGGGAGATATTGCAAGCAGAAAAGTGCTCACCAAGCACGTCTCCAAATTCGCCGACGTCCATCTGGTCCATGTAATGTGAACCTCAAAAACCTCGACTCATCTGTGAATGTCCAATCTCTATACACTTGTGAAAATGAAATCACAACCCAATGTTCCCTGATCAGGAGAGGGCCGATGGCCGGATCTTGTAATACGTACTCCACGTTCATTCCGTCTTTTCACTGTACGCTCGGAAATGAACACATGTCTGGCCTCACGGAGCCTGTGTTGAACTGTACGCTTGTTTGGAAACGTCGATCACGAAGCACTGCCAGGACGGAGGAATCTTCATCTCTCGGACGCGCCCTCGGACACCCTGACCATGTCCGTCTTAAGGTGCTGCCAGTCTCCCTGAAACAACGAGGATTCGGACTGACCGCGATTGTTTACCCGAGTTGCTGAGCACCTGTCTTTCTAGATTAATGAGCCTGCATTCCGACAGTTGATAACTCCTATGCAGGTTCCTCTTCTCTGACGATGTTTGTTTCCATTGTGACAGTCTTTCAAGCTTACGACTTATAGCATAGCTGGTTTCGATCTAGTTGAGTTGGTATTCTGGCCACTCGTGGTTTCCTACGAACGCACTTTCGGATTCGTAATTTGGTTGGTGTCTTTATATGCCATTAGATTCTATACACCGTGTGTTACAATGGTATACACTCGAAGGTTAGTATGACCCAAATAAACAAACCTTAGCTCTACATCCAAAAATGAAAGAGTTTACATTATATTACGGTGTTTGATGCATTAAATTTGGTCCGCTAGTTTATTATATATAATATATATATAATTATATATATATATTATATATATATATATATAATATAATATATATATTATATATATATATATATATATATATATTATAATATATATATATTATATTATATATATATATTAATATATATATTATATATTTATACATATTATATATATATATTATACTATAATATTATTATATATATATATATATATATATATATATATTATATAAATATATAATATATACTATATAATGATATTTATATATATATATTAGTATATATATATAATATATATATATAAAATATATATATATATATATATATATATATATATTACGGCCCATTAGGGGGCTCGAAATTATTTTCGTTTTAAGGTACGCGATCAAAAAAGTTTGGAGAGCCGCTGTTCTAGAAGAACAATAAAAAAATAGTATCGGAATGGTTGGTATGCTTATCTGAGAACTTATTGATTTGAAGGATTTTTTACGAATTTTCTCAATTTTTCCATTAAATAAAAAAAATGTAATAAAAATTATATAATCTATAGCACGGTAATATCTATAGGTATATTTACTTATATATATATATAAAATATATATATTCTAATATATATAATATAATATATAGTATATTATAATATATATATATTATATATATATATATAATATACTATACTATATAATATATATATATATATATATTATATATATATATATATATACTATTAATATAGAATATTATATAATATATATATTTTATATATATATATATATATATATATATAGGATATAATATATATATATATATCTTACAATTATATAATATATATATATATATTATAATATAATATATATATATATATATATAGTGTATAACTATAAATACTAATATATTAATGTGAGCTAAATATTATAGCATAATCTATAAGGTATATTATAATATATATATTATATAGTATATTTACATATATAATATATATTATATATATATATATATATATTAATATATATATATTATAATATATATATATTATATATATATACTATATATACTATATTATAAACTTACTCACTCAACAGCGTTTTACAATCTTTTGGAACGAGGCTTCCCGATGCTGGAGCGTCGTCATGCGAGACGACGTTTGTGTGCATCTATGTTATCGTTTTATATTATATATATATGCATATATATATATATCAAGATAAAAATTAGAGAATAAAAACCAAAATCTATATATTATATTATATAAAAATCTTTATGAAAACCCACAAATTATGATATAAATAAATAAAATTCTTTATTTGTGATTTACATTGTTAGTAAGCTGTGCATATATTTACCAACTACTCTCTCTATATATTTTAATATTTTTAAACTCCCCTGGTTTAATAAAGTATCAAAAAAGATTAATATTTATTTTATTATTTTAATTATATTATATTATTTTATATATATATTAATATATATTATTATATATTATATATATAATATTAAAAATAAAGGAAATAGAAAGTTTTGTTGCTTCTGAAATTTAAAGCGGCGTCCACAGTCCACACAGAGTAACAACAAGGGACTATTGATTGATATTCCATTTTACTTAGCAGTATATACTCGAAAAGGATATATATTTGGTTATGAACTATTGAAATTTCCCAACTTTTCTCTGCCCAACTCCCCAACTTAACAGCTATACATTCACCCTTTTATGTACTCTACTGATAATCTGAGACACACTTCCCATTTTTAACTTTCCACACTTTTTTATGACTTGCATACCTTCACACTCTGTATATGGGCATATCGGCTTTTTGTCTTGAAATGATTTGTACATGGAATTTATGGAACTATATGGAATTTCTTCTCCACAAATATGATATAAGAATGAGTTCTTTAAAATTGAAGTAGTTTTGTTTGAGAATACATCAAAAACATAAATATTATATAAATAAATAAATATAAAATAAATAAATATATAAATAAATAAATAAATAAATCAAAGAAGAAATATCCAATAAAAGTAAAAAATTATAATTGGAAGAAATAAAATAATTTATTTTATGCTCTTTGAAATGAGAAACTTTTTAAATTAACAAATGAAATATATAACATTTCTAATATATGTTTCTACACAAGATTAAAGCATTCACTCTCCAATTATATATATATATATATATATATATATATATATATATATATATATATATATATATATATATATATATATATATATATATATATCTTTATATATAACTATATATATATATACCTATATATATATATATATATATATATATCTTCCAAAGAACTGCCCCAGTCTTCGGCGAGGGAGCGTTATTGGGGTTTCGGTTCTGTGAAAGTTAGAGAAAAGTTAAAGTTAACATTTGTTATGCAAAAATATTAAAGTTTTTATCAATTATTTTCTTTTTGGGTAAAAGGATATTCAGGCGTCGCAGAGAAAAGATTTTAAACAATTCCAGAATAAAATAGAAATCACCAGATTTTATCTCGAGTTTGAAGACCATGATAAATCCTTGGGGTAGCGTCTCTGCAACTGGTATACCAGAAGAAACAGCGGTGACCAAAGTTTAGAGACTTTATTTGAAAGGAAATGAAATAGAATATAGGCCTCAGCTCAATGCCTCAGACAATCATCCTGGTTTTATGCTCTGCGAAATCCTATGAATCCTTTTGAACGAAGAATTTATTCATTGCAAGGAAAATAAAAGATGAACGACCTCAGCAGAGGTTAATGTGAAATGTTTAAAAACGGTATTGGTTTCTATGCAATCGAATCGCTGATAATCGTTAAAAAACTATCGATTATCGAAAAAATAACAATTCTATCAATGTATCGATAATTAATTGGAAAAAATATCGAACAACTAGGTTGATCACTTATTTTAAGAATATATATATATATATATATAATAATAATAATATATAATAATAATAATAATAATAATAATAAAAACACATCTTAAATTTTCTTCTATTCTTATATTACGTAAAAAAATTTATATATCATATATATATATGTAATAATAATAATAATAATATACTCTCACCTAATGTCTACGTAACAATAATAATAATATATATATGTATAATAATAATAATATAATAATAATATGTAATAATATATATATAACATAACAATAATAATAATAATAACTTAATAATAATATATATATATATAATAATAATACGGTAATAATAATATGTATATATATATATATATATAATATATATATATATATATAATAATAATAATAATATATATATATAATATATATACATAATATATATCTTCCTTCTTCTGCTATATGAAATAATATGTAATATATAACTAATAATAAAATATATATATATATATATATATATATATATATATATATATATATATATATATATCTATATATATATATATATATATATATATATATATATATATATATATATATATATATATATATATATATATATATATAAGTAAATTACAACACTAAAAAATCCTAATTAATAGCCTTTATAGGCTTAGGTCTATGTTGTAAAATGTAAGCAAACCTCAAAACTGAAGAATGTTCATTTGATTTTTCAGAAGTCTGGCAGGATGTATATAGAGGGGTCACCCCGAGCGTAACCGCTACGCACGTTTATACCAACTTTTTGGCTTTCAATCGAGATTGAGTTGAAAGCCTAACGGCTAATCATCGATCCAGGTGTTCGATGAGCGTGAGAGAGAGAGCGAGCGAGCGCGCGCGCGCGTGCGTGCACATACACCCAATGTTATTATTATTATTATTACGTCAAAGATTTTCCGAAGGAAATCGAATCTGAGTCGAAAAACGATCCCTGTAAGGGATCGTTTTTTACGCACTCCGACTTTGCTTTCCGCCGTGGCCGCGTCTTCGCATCCGGTTTTGACGCCGACGTTGAGAGCCGGCCTGCCTCCGACTCCGAACTTATCGTATCGTGCTAAAATTTGGAGGGTGGTTAGATGATGAGGTAACCTCGGTGTATACGAAGTTACGTCCCCATGGGTCCCCCCGAAGGGGTTCCACAAACATTAAACATATTGACGTAGAAAGCTGAAAATTTGGTGGGGAGGATTCAGAGTTGAAGTTCTAGAAAGAGTTAAGTATTTGGAATTCAAGGATTTGGCTCCGGCACCGGTGCTGAAGCCCACTGCGGTGCTTAGTTAATAAACATTTAACAATATTGGTATCCTTATATATGTTATTGGATATGTAAATAAAAAAAAGTTTCAAAACCATCAAAAAAAAAAAAAAAAAAAAAAATTAAATAAATAAATAAATAAATAAAATTTCTTACACTTTTTATGTTTATAACTTACAAATTTACGTTTTTACATACCCTAAAGCAGTAAATCAGTAAATCAAACACCATCCATCTACCTTCCTGTCACCCTCCTGTCCAGTCGTGATCTATTGATCTATTGATTGATTAATAAAATTTTCATGTTTTACATACCCTAAAGCAGTAAATCACTAAATCAAACACCATCCATCTACCTTCCTGTCATCCTCCTGTCCAGTCGTGATCTAATGATCTATTGATTAGGTGTAGATTTTCATGTTTTTTACATACCCACAAAAACAGTAAATCTGCTAAATCAAACACCATCATACCTTCTGTCATCCTCCTGTCCAGTCGTGATCTAATGATCTATTGATTAGGTCAAATTTTTACTAAAATTGTAACATTTACACCCTAAAGCAGTAAATCTAAATCAAACACTATCCAACCACCATCCATCCACCTTCCTAGCCATCCTTGATCTATTGATCTATTGATCTAATGATTCAAGTAATTTTGGGTATCATTTTGGATAAACATAACATTAAATTAGGTTCTCATGCAAGATCAATCAATATATGTAAATGTAACAAAGTTTTCACATTAATAAAGATTACTTAGCATCATCTAAACTGAGAAAATAATACACAATGACAAACATAACACATCTTAAGCAGGAATAAACTGTTAACATTAACAAAGTTCCACACTTAACAACAGTAAAGTAACTAACATGGTATGCAAAACGTAACCTAATCTTTTTTTCAAGCATAACTCGGCATATAAATATTGATTTACATTAACTTACAGTAACATTCTAGCAAAAATTTATCTATTGGTTTAATTATCATACAGAACCAGATATATCTAACTCAATGGTTTTCCACATTAATAAGAGCTAACATACCATCAACTGAACTAAGTAAGACAAAGACAAACATAACACATCTTAAACAGGAATAGCAGTCGACATTAACAAAGTTCCATACTTAACCACAGTAAAGTAATATATGGTATGCAAACGTAACCTAATCTTACTTTTCAAGCATAACTCTAACATGTAACCGTTAATCTTACTAACACATTAACATTCTTCGAATTTATCAAACATTGGTTGAAATTTATTATTCAGACCAGCGAATGTATTGTGTAATAAAGAAGTTTCACATTAACCATTAACGTCAACTGAACGAAGCTATGCTGAACAATACAACATCTTGACAGAATAAACTGTTAACATTAACAAGAGTTCCATACTTAACACCAGTAAAACAACTAACATGGTGTGCAAAACGTAACCTAATCTCTTACTTTTTCAAACATAACTCTAACATATTAACGTTAATCTTACACTAACACAGCAACATTTAACTAAAATTTATCACAACATTGGTTAATTATCATACAGAGCAGCGAGAAAGTATGCTAACGTAACAAAAGTTTCCACATCAATAAAGCTAACATAGCGTAACATGAACTAAGAAAATAATGCACAAAGACAAACTTATCACAGCTTACACACAAATAAACTGGTAACATTAACAAAGTTCCACACTCAAAACCAGTAAAGCAACTAACATGGTATGCAAAACGTAACCTAATCTTACTTTTCAAGCATAACTCAACATATTAACGTTATTCTTACACTGACACAGTAACATTTAACTAAATTTTCTCCAGCATTGGTTAATTATACTGATCAACAAATAACTCTAACATAACAATGTCTTCACATTAATAAAGCTAAATAGCATTACCAGAAAAATAATGTACAACGACAAAGCTAACACATCTTACGCCGTAATAAACTGTTAACATTAACAAAGTTCCACATAACACCAGTAAAGTAACTAACTTTACATACAAAACGTAAACCCTGTTCATACTTTTTTTCAAACATATCTAACATATTAACGTTAATCTCACATTGACACAGTAACATTTATCAATCTGTCATAACATACTATCCATCATAATACCTAACGAGTAAATACGATAAAGTAAAGTTTTTAGACTTATCTCTTTTAGGCTCCGCCTCCTTTCAGAAAATACCAACTCTAAACGCCGAAAATAGTTTACACTTTAACTATTTGCGCCGTGATGCAATATACCCTTTATATTTGACCGCATGGCTGGAATACAAGCAACAATGTAGCAGTCACTGCCATTCGGTTTACGATTAAATATAAATGACACATCGTTGGGAATAACGAAACTCCTCGTGATGATATCAACAACAAGCGTAGAGATGCTGGGAGATGTCATCGTATCAGCACTGCGTAAACTATCCTACTGAAGAAAATAGTGTATAAACAACCTAAATGTAATGAGATTCTTTCTTTCAACCAATCAGAGAAGAAAGTAAACAAGAATGCACGACGTACGAATGACCATATCGGTTCAAAAGGGTATATATTCTCGTTCGACAACAACAACAACAACAATAACAACAGCAACAACAACATGTAACAATAACATGGTACAAGAATGTGAGGTCTTCGGATATAACAGTGAATATGTGCTAGCATGTTGTTTTCGTGTAAAAATGCCGTAACATTACCAGACTAAGAAAATAATGTACAACGACGATCTAACACAACTTAAGCACGAATAAACTGTTAACATTAACAAAGTTCCACACACTTAACACCTGTAAAGTAACTGACATTGCACACAAAACGTAACCTATTCATACTTTTTCAAGCATATCTCTAACACATTAACGTTAATTTTACATTGACACAGTAATATTTAGCAGAATTTATCATAACCTTGTTTAATTATCATACTACAGGCAGTGAAGAGTATGCTAACGTGGCTTAACAAGTTTTCCATGAAAATAATATGTGTCTTTAAATGCATAACATAACTGAACTAAGAATATAAGTATTACCATTGACAGATTCAACACCACACAAAGCTGCACGGATAAGATCGCTGGCGTTTGAAAAATATAAAACAGGCTTTCTTATGTAACAACGGGAAAGGAAGAAAGAAAGAAAGAAGGAAGGAAGGAAGGAAGAAAAGAAAGAGGAAAAAAGGAGGGAGGCCCAGGGGAGGGATCCCAAAATTACGCAGCACTTCGTCCGAAGGCAGTAACTGTTTTGTGGTATTCCTTTCTGCCTTACTTTCTTAAGCATATCTTGCTGACATGCTATATCAATATTGTGTAACGATTTATTAAATGTCTTTTGTCTG
>JABUQX010108600.1:17500-20563 GCA_015478945.1 Trachelipus rathkii | reverse complement strand
AAATCTTCCAGGGTTGAGTTAGAGGAAAATAGGAGGCCAAAGAAAGATGGCCTTTCAGTTTGAGTATTATCAACAGAACCATCAGAGCGAAATAAGAGGAGGAATGGATGATTTACAGAAGTTGTAGAGATGTTTTTTTGGCAAGAGGCTAGAAGGATTTGTCAGTAGGGGAGAACCAAGGAAGTCAGCGCACTTTCGTTTTATGAAACTCGCTTTGCTCGTCAAAGAGTATCACTGCAACGATTTCTAGCTGATAAAATTGGCGAGAGTGATTGGAGAAAGAGAATTTTTCCACACCCGATATGCACTGTCTTCTAGCCTGGATGGCCAGAGAACAAACACGATCGAACAATATGGATTTGAGGAGAAAAAGATTGACGAAGAAGGAATGAACCTGCTCATCCAATCAACAATTACAGCCCCACTTTATCGGCAAAAGCTGAAGAGTCTTCAGAGTCAAGCATAAACTAACAATTTATAGCTAGCGAGAAGCACGCAAATTGCCCCCAATAGTCCCGCTCAATCAAAGTGCCATAAAACCCGCTTAGGCAGGATGGAGATGTTGAGAGAAAGTATTAAAATTAAGAGATATTAAGGTTGTGAGTCAGATACGATAGGAGCGAAGGTGTGATATTTATAGAGAGAAGATTAGTGGTGAAATTATAGTTAAGTGTGTTCAAGAAATCGAGCGTTGGACGATCGGAATGGTGTAGTTCTTTAATTAGATTACTCCAGATCTTTGAGTATATATGAATGATTCGGCTTCCTCCCCACCTAAAATCAGTATGAGAGGAACCCGACCATTCAGTGTTGTGTACATTGAAAATCCCTAAAAGAAGGACCTCAGTATTTGGATGAGAAAATATAACAGTCTAGTGAGAAGTAGTAGGGAATCAAAAAAGGCATGAAAATCTTTTCTGTTAGGAAAAACAATAGCAGAAGCATAAGATAATTGTAGTAGAAGAAGAAAGATTTTAGCCACAGAACATCGAATTAGGAGAGTCGATTCTCGAGATCGTGTTTATAGGAGTGGTTTATGTTGTACATAGCACATACCCACCCTTCAGCGGAAATTATGAAATAAGTTATAGTTGGGAATATATTAAACGAGTTGGAGGATGAATTCTTAGCCATCCGGGGGGTCTCAGACAAGAGCAAAAAATTAGGGCTAGAGTTGAGAGTGGTATCCATGGGATGCAGAGATGCAGAGTTAGAGTGCAAGCCACTGATGTTGATAAAGTCAATAGATATCCCACGCCTGTGAAAATCTGCTATCATACACGCAAACACAATCAAAAAAAAAAAAAAAAAAAAAAGACAGAAACAACAGACAAAACCAAAGAGAATGAGGAAAATTATTCGTACGCTAAAGCCTAAATTTAAAACCTGAAATTTTAAAACGGTAAAACACTATTTACAGCAAATATCTAAAATATGAATAATCCAGAAAGTTTAAAAACACTCATGCAATCACACACTCTCCGAAATTGGGTAAAAAAAAAATAAATAAAAAAAATAAAAAAAATACTTGATCAACTAAAAAAAGTAGATATAAATCTGTAAAATTATAATAATGGTCTATCCAAATAGGTAAATGTTACGCAAAAACCCAAGTTGGAGAAACGCTAAAAATCTAAGTTAAAAAGAAATTTAAAAAAAAAAAAAACATAACATAGTACTAGCTATATATAGCGAAATAGATTTATTATTGAATTTAAAAGTTTCTCAAAATTTTCACCCAAAAAGTAAGAAGTATCGGCCAGTATCGGCCATATTAACCTAATACCGATACCGATACCCAAAAAATGGCCGATACTACCGTACGCGATACCGATACGATACTATCGATACATCCCTAATTATATATATATATATATATATATATATTAATTATATATATATTATTATAATATATATTATTAGGTGTACATCTATAGATATATAATATATATATATATATATTTATAAATTGTTCTAAATTTATAATATAATACATATTTCAGCTTCGCTATTGCTTTATTAGTAAAGGTAAAATAAGAGAGAGAGAGAGAGAGGAGAGAGAGAGAGAGAGAAGAGAGAGTAGAGAGAGCAGAAGAGAGAGAGAAATGAGGATGAGAGAGAGAGAGAGATAGAGAGGAAGAGAGACGAGAGTGAGAGAGAAGAGAGAGAGAGAGAGAGAGAAGAGAGAGAGAGACAGAGAGAGAGAGAGAGAGAGAGAGAGAGAGATTAAAAATATATATAATATGGGTAAGTTTAAAATGATAATAAATATTGAGATTAAGTGGAAAATTTAATGAAGGTGTTAAGGATTACAAAGCAAATTAAGAGATTTCTGTAAAGCACTCAATTATTTTCAAAGTTTAAAAATATTAAAATATATGGTTCGTTTGCGCGTGTAGGTGTGTGTATAGGTGTGGCTTATGTGTGCGAGTGTGCTTGTGCATGTGTGTGTGTGATATCTGTAGTATTTTAAACCAAAACAATCTAAATTTTAAATTTATTTATCTATATATTTTTATAACAGCTTAAAATACTTCGCAATATATATATATATATATATATATTATATATATATATATATTATATAATATAATATATATAACTATATATATTATATAATATATATATATGATTATATTATATATTATATATAATTATATATATATATTATATATATATATGACGTATAGTAAGGAAATAAAACCCTCTCTCTATGCAACTACGAGCTAAACCCCTATAATTTAAAATAATAAAAACGTAAAACGATACAACGAAGACTGTAAAACGAGAGGCTAAGATTAAAAATAAAATTGACACCAAGCTTTCGACACCTACACCTGGAGGTATTTATTCAAGGAATTGTAAATTATAAAAGAAAATAAATTCTAATATGAACGCTGGGCAGATTTAGTTGGCTTGACCAAACTCTTAATGTATTTTAATTTTATTTCTCCTGGATTTTTGTTAAAGTTATTTGTATTTTTTATAATAAACGATTCAATAAATTTTCTTTACTCAACATCCTTGTACGATAAAAATATTTTAACGGAATTCTTATTGATC